>CAIGQV010019029.1:1140171-1161128 GCA_903798115.1 Danio jaintianensis
TATATTTTAGTACATCACAGAAACAACTGAAACAAAGATCTAAAAGCGGTTTAGCAGCAAACTTTGTGAAAACTAATATTTGTGTCATTCTCAAAACCTTTGGCCACAACTGTACAGCCATTTTGCTCACTGTGCTCATTGGAACTTTCAGAGCAGCAGAAATTTTCCTGTAACCTTCCCCAGCTTTGTGACTCGAGACAATCCTGTCTTGGAGGTCTACAGACAATTCCTTTGTCTTCATGCTTGGTTTGTGCTTTGACATGCACAGTCAACCCTGGGACCTTATATAGACAGGTGTATGCCTTTTCAAAGTTCATGTCCAATCAACTGAATTTACCACAGGTGAACTCCAATTAAGCTGCTGAAACATCTCAAGAATGATCAGTGGAAACAGAATGTACCTGAGCTCAATTTAGAGGTTCAGGGCAAAAGCTGTGAATACTTATGTACATTTTATTGTTTTTTTTATTTTTATTAAATTTGCAACAATTTCAAAAAATCTTTTTTCACATTGTCATTATGGGGTATTGTGTGTAGAATTTTGAGGAAAAAATTAATTTAATCTATTTTGGAATAAGGCTGTAACATAAAAAAATTTGGAAAAAGTGAAGCGCTATGAATACTTTCCGGATGCACTGTATGTAATATGTGCATAATACATAAATATTATTTCTGCATGCAAATATTGAGCTTTCATTAAAATTATACAATAATAAAAAGGTTCAATTCAGGGCTATTTACATAGTTTCATTAACTGTCAATTTTCTACTTAATATATTTATTCAAATTATTTACCTGCAGAATATAAAACATATATGCAGTTGTGTTCAAATAAACAGCAGTGCCTTAATAAAAGTAAACAAAGTGCAAATATAGTTTTTATTTCCATATTTCAAAATATAATGAAAACATGACACATTCAATTTCAAATTTAAAAGCTTTTATGAATTCTGAGTGTACTTTTTACAGAAGGCAAATAATATTTTCTCTTTTGTCGAACTAATATTTAGTTGCATAGCCATTGTGTGATAGCTTGCATAGTGTTGCATCAAGCCAACCAACGTCTTGCACGCAGAAACATTTATTTCAGCCCAGGAATCAGTTCCTATCATTTTTTAGATTTTACTTTAGAAAGCCCATGAGTTTTCAATTGGGTTGAGATCAGGGACTGAATGGTCCACTACATTACCTTAATCCATTTAGCCTGAAACCAAGTTGTTACTTGGGTTTTAAGGGTCGCTGTCTTGTTGAATTGCTCATTTAAGGGGCATTTCCACTTTGGCATTGGGAAAAAATAATTTCTTTAAGTATTCTGATGTATTAAAACTGATCCATGATACCTGGTAAACAATAAACAGCCCCAACGCCACAGTATGAAAAACAAACTAACTATGATTTTTGCACCACAAAGTTTCATTCAGTCCCTAAAGGTCATCTGACATACTGCTGACATACCGATTCTGAACATCCTTTTTTCAGCAGTGTATCGAGGCATCTTGGTGACAGCTGTGCTTCCGTCAAATTTTAGATGAGCATCCTATCATTTTCTGCATTTCTTTAGATATGTTTTCCTTTCACCAATCAACATTAGCCAACTTATTCAGAACACGCAGCACATATGATATACTACATGCACATGTAACAGGTGGGTCAGCAGTTTTTCTATTACACTACTGCACCCAAAGTAAAACATTTGCAGTATGCAAATATCACTATTGCAAATAACATTGGTTCAAGATGTTATTGATATTGTATTGCATTTTTTAACACACCTGTACAGTATATATGTGAGTGATACATTTTTCGTTTTCAAGATAAACCTTCTATTTTCTTCCAAAAATAATTTTTGAATAATAAAGCAAATTATATTAAAAAGTTACCTCTAAAAAATAATGTTGGTATGTGAAAATATTCAAGACTCATTATAGAACACCTCCTGAAATACACATTCAGCTTCAATTATCATGAAATAATTAAGTTGGTCACACTGTATTTTATTGTACAATTTACGCTATTAACAAGCCATTAACTAAGACGTTTAGCTTAATAAACTACTAATTAACTGCTTATTAATAGTTAGTAAGGTAGAAGTTGGGTTTAGGTATTGGGCAGGATTAGGGAAATAAAATAAGATCATACTTATAAGTCCTAATATCTTAATAATAGGCAGGTAATATGCCTGTAGTAAATGGTGTGATTTGTCACTTAAACCAAAGTGTTACCATTAAGTCTAATTTTAATTATTGTGTGTTGTCTCAAAATTAAATAAACATTTGCATAAAACATCTATTTTTTTATTGTTTGCATTCATAAAAAATATATTTTGTGCTTGTACTTACAGTACATTTTGGCAAACTCTTTTCCATTGGTTTTAGAAAAGGCATAACAATCTGTAACACTGATAACAAATGCATGTGACTTACTCCATGTGATTTTATTTCCTCTGGTGGAAAACTCTGGAAGACATTGAGGCATGTCATTTCTTCTTCTCTCATTAATTTGTACAAAATGTTTAGGATACACCAATAAAACTGTGATCTTAAGAATTTTTGTTAGATTAGTTCCAGTTTTGGTACTGACTAATCTAATGCATATGCACAAATATAGTATTGTAAAGCATCCTAGAGAAAATATAAATATAAAAGAGAGATCTGTGAAGGGTGTACTCATTTATGCTGAGCACTGCATTCTGAAATAATAACAGTTGTAGACATAAAAAAAAATCCCTGTGCAGGATTATTGTATTGACACATCCCACCCCATTCCCCTATATGATCCCCAGTATATCCATTTCTTCTGAGTCAGTGTTTATGATCAAGTAAACCATATTAAAGCTGACTTCTTTCACTGTTCCCCTCCAGGGTCAAACAATGCAGAAACTATTCAATTACCTGGAGTCAAGGTCACATCTGTGTGATCTGCATTACAACAAGCTGCAGTGTGTTGAGCCAAAGCACATGATACACTAACACACACCTTCTGTCCTCCTGATCTCACGCCTGTCGCTTTCAGAGGCACAATCACTGCACGTTTCTCTGCTTTAAATGCCTGACAAAGGTCACCTGACTCAAACACTGCCATTTCATTAGATATTGGATCTATTGCAAGCAATTTCCCTCCCTCCTCATAAACATCATGTCAAATATCCCTGCCAGAATTCATTCAGGCATGCAAAGAGTGTCTATGTACTATTTGTAGACCATCCGTTTTGAAAGCAGAACAATAAAAACTATTGCAGTTAAAGGAACCCTTGCTTTGAAAATAGGCTAATTTTATAAGCCCCCAACAAGTTAAAGAGTTGAGTTTAAACACTTTTGAATCAATTTAGCTGATTACCATGTCTGAAATGAGCACTTTTAGCTTAGCTTAGCATAAATCTTAGAAAATGCAAACTTGCTATACTCTAGGTTAATATGGCTAGGAACTCTCATTCCAGCAGGCCAAATGATATTAGGCAACATTGTTAACAAGATAGGAACTATTTTCAAGTGCTGCATAATATCATTGCACCTCCATTTTAGTACACAATGTATCTAAGATTTTTAGATAGATTTAGATTTAGATAGGAGAATTATCAGAAATCTTTCTTTAATTATTTATTCTAAAATTATTTAAGCGAGATGCTAATGGTCTAATCTGACTCAATGAGTTATGCTAAACTAAGCTGAAAGTGCTTCCGCCTCAGCTAATTAAGCTTAATATGATGGTTAATGAAACAAAAAAATGTTACAAATAATCATATTTTACAATAGTTTAGGGGGAGAAAAGATAATGAAAATGAGACACTTAAAAGTCATGGTCAAAACCTTTGGTACCCTGGACATGTTGTTTGGGATCTAAAAATGAAATCTCTGTCATCATTTATTCACCCTTAACTTGTTTAAAACCTACACTGAAAAAAATTAATCAACGATGATTCTTTGGATTTCCTAAAAGGTTAAGTGGTTGTAAATTATTTATTTGGGTTGAATTTAAACAAACAAACTTACTACATTTAATTTGCTTGTTTAAATTCAACCCATATAAACTGTTTGCAACAATTTTGCAGAAATATTTTTTTTTCAGTGTATGTGGGTTTCTTTCTTCTGTTGAACAAAAAAGAAGTTATTTAAAGAATGCTGGTTGATGGCACCCATTGACTTCAATACAATTTTTTTTCCTATTATGGAAGTCAATGGGTGCCATCAACCAGCATTATTCAAAATATCCTCTTTTGTGTTCAACAGAAGAAAGAAAGTCATAAAGATCTGAAACCACATGAGGGCAGAGAAAAAAATTGTGAATTTTCATTTTGGAACAACAATCCCTTGAAATACACCAGTCACTGGCAGTTGTGCCAAAATGTGACTTTTAGCCTCTGAATGGTTGTGTACACAACACGGATGAATTATACTGAAGACTCCAGGTGTGCTTATCTAGCGCACTGACCTTCTGCAGGTGTGAGTTAACATCCGCCTTATGATCCTGAACCTACAGAGGCAATGCAAATTCTGTGAGCTGGAAGACTCTATTGAGTGAAGTCGTGGCCTCTGGCATGCATTTAAACACACACTGAGAGCTGCAGATTACACACGACCCACACTCCTGCACTAAAGAACTGACTGAGAGCTTGTGCTTTTGTCTGAAAGTCACGCATCGCTTGGCTCCTTTGGGTCGAGCTCAATTGCCCTTCATTACAATTCATCTTTGAGAATGCTGGTATGTGTAATTTAAATTAAAAAAGAAGAGTGGCTTATTTATTCATTAAAGGTTATTTTAAAGATGCATGGCATAATAACAACTGACTGAGCCAGAGCAAAACAAAGGCAATTTAAAAAGAAAATAATAGGCCATGTGTTTGTTTTTCTAGTGGAAAAAAAAACACAACCTCATTATTGCAACAATGATTAGCATAAGAAAGTGTGGGGAAAAAAAACCAAGTGATTGCTATGCAGCGTAAATATTCATGAAGTGTCAAAAAATGTAAACGAGCACCATCTACTAAATTACTAGCCTTATTATGCTATTACTGGACAGTAATGTTGTAATATATAATACATTTTTAAACTAGTTTGGTCTACTGTGCTGCTTAAATGGTCTTGCATTTTAGAAGTCTGGGCATTAATCTCTAGGTTCATTTTATTTCTTGTAATATTCTTTCATAATTTTTTCTTATATATGTAACTCAGTAGAATAAAATTCTACAAGATTTTAAGTTTGTGAAATAATCTTAAGGTTATTTATTTAGTTATGTGGGTTCTAGAACAGAGTTAAATCTAAAATGAGTTTTGTGTACATTTGTGAATATACACACATCTTTACGTTGATGCGTTATAATATGTGTGTATGTCTTTAAGAACATGATCAGATAGCAAGTTTGATCAACCTATACAGAAATACAAGGGGTTAACCTTTTTGTTAGGGGTTCCTTCATGATTGGTTTATATGTGTTTAGTCCCGCCCTCCGGTATGGAGTGTGAGATGTGATTGGTTGTTTGGAGGAGAGAGGTAGATGATGATTGACAACCGGCAGATTGGAAACTGAAGCAGAGAAACGGATTGAGTGACATACACAGAGTTTTAGGATCGGACGACGCCGAAAGAGTCTTGGAGGACCAGATAGCACCCCAAATTGCCGGGATATTTGGTGGTTCCTCTGGCTACGTGGGAGATGCATTTCGTCAGCTGACGATTGAAAGTGAAAGCGAGGATTTGAAAGAGACCTGCGGCAGGAGTTCGCCGATCGATCGCTGCGCATTGGATCGTTGTCCACTGGATCGCTTAATTGCTGTCATCTAGATGACTGTCATCTGGATCTGAGGTACTTTGTTTAATTTTATTTCTGCTCAGGAGAGTGAAAAGGCCATTTTCCTTTTTCCGGCCACTACATACACTAGCAACGGTACAGGCCTGCAACGAGGTGTGTGAGTGTGTGGGCCCACTGAGTTTTGATTTATGGTTATGCAGTGAGCATAAAAACTCCTGCGTGTTTTGCAGTACAGTTTTATACTGTGAATAGTTTGTATATAGGTAATTCAGTGTGTAATTCAGTGACACAATTTTAGGTATTTACAAAGAGAAACCTACTTCAAAGAGTCTGTCACCCTTTAGTCACTTGTTGACTTATTATTTTATAAAGTGTAATTTTTCGAGTGTGTAAAGGTGGTATTTTTCTATATTTGTTTATTTATTATTTTTCATGGTAAATCCTTTGTGTTGACTTATATTTCGGTTATTTTACTTTCTTTTAATTGTGCATAAATTCCATATTTTGATCAACCATTTTGGTTACACCTGGGTTTTTGTTTCCCAATCTTTACATTTCTATTCTAATTAAATTCATTATATTTTCTGATTTATCTAAGAGTTTTATTATTCACAGAGTTCATTTCTGGTAATTTTATTCAAACTTGGTGAATATTTATATTCTAATTTATCTCAGTTACATTACATCATTGAATTATATCAGAGGGGCCTAACTTCAACATTCTAGTAGGCATTTAGTTTATTGAACCTGGAGCGCTATCTTAAACTTAATAAACCTAGGTGGCGCTACATATATATATATATATATTATTTTTTTATTTTATTTTTTTTTTACAACCCAAAATCAGAAAAGGTTGGGACAGTATGGAAAACGCAAATACAAAAAACATTGTTCAATGTCAAAATAAACACAAATTCCATTTTTGGTTCTTGCAAGACATTTAAAAAAAGTTGGAACAGTAAAGCATTCGGTCGGGACTGCAGGCAGGCCAGTCAAGTACCTGAATCCTCTTCCTCCGCAGCCAGGACTTTGTAATGTGTGCAGAATGTGGTTCAGAATGTGGAATGTGGTTGTCTTGTTGAAATATGCATGGGCGTCCCTGGAAAAGAAGGCAGCATATTGTGCTCCAAAATCTCTAAGTACTTTTCAGGATTAATGGTGCCATCACAGAAGTGCAAGTTACCACTGACACAACCCAATACCATGACAGACCCTGGCTTTTGGACTTGTTGCTGATAATAGTCTGGATGATCCTTTTCTTCTTTGGTCCAGAGCACACAGCGTCCATTTCACCCCAAAAAAACTGAAATACTGATTCATCTGACTACAGTAGAAGTTTCCACTGTCTGACAGTCCATCCCAGATGCCTACGAGCCCAGAAAAGTCGACGGCGCTTCTGGACACTGTTAACATAGGGCTTCCTTTTGGCACAGTACAGTTTTAACTGGCATTTGTGGATGTAAATAAGTATTGCGGTACTTGACAGAGGTTTGCCAAAGTAGTCCTGAGCCCATGTGGTGATATGGCTTATAGATGAATGACGATACTTGGTGCAGTGCCGCCTAGAAGATCGGACATTACGGTTGTTCAGCTTAGGCTTGCGCACTTGTCCTTTATGCACTGAAACTCCTTGATTCCTTGAATCTTTTAATTATGTTATTCACTGTTGAAGATGAAATATCCAAATGTCTTCCTATTTTTCTTTGAGGAACATTGTTTTTAAACATTTAAATAGTTTTCTCATGTATTTGTTGGCAAACTGGTGATCTTCAGCCCATATTTGCTCTTAAAGGACTAAACCTTTCTTATATGCTGCTTGTGTACCAAATTATAATTACAATTGCCTGTTGACATCACCTGTTTCAAATCACATCATTATTTAACCAATTTACCTGATTACAAGCCCTAAATTGCTCCTGACCCAACTTTTTTTTTTAAATGTGTTGCAAGAACCAAAATTTGAATACATGTTTATTTTGAAAAAAAACAACAACAATAAAAATCATGAGGAACACATTTAATAATGTTTGTTGTATTGTCTGCAATGAAATACAAGTCAAAGTAAATTTAGAAATCACTACTTTCTTTTTTTTATTTGCGTTTTCCATACTGTTCCAACTTTTTATGATTTAGGGTTGTATATAAATATTGAAAAATGATTTCCCCCTTTATTTGATGATTGTAAAAGATCTGCATTTAAGTGAGACAGCATCTGTGTAGCAATATGAAAATCTTTACTGTTGCTTTTAATCAATTGTCAAATGCCCTCCTATCACTAACTCACTTTCCTTCAGCTTAGTTGCCACAGCAGAATGAACCGCCAAATACTCTGGCATTTGTTTTATGCAGCAGATGTCCCTGAGAGTACACTAATGCCTGAGTTTGTTGAATAATAATAACCATCACCATCATCATAACACCTAATAAACATTAATAAAATAAACACAAAACAAAAGGAAAGTTGCAGATGTAACTCACAATTATATTTTATGAAAAGGCCACAATATGTCCCATTTAATGCCTGGGGTTGTAATCCGTATCTCTCGATCAAATCCGAAAACTTTCTGATGAGAGAGTCTATGGGCTAGTGAGTCTGTGTGTGTCTTCTGATCTTTTGATCTACTTTTGCAAAATGAGCTTACATAATTTACATATGAATCTGAACAAAATTAGCATATTTCTGCTCTGATAATTGCAAAACTATTGCGAATACTGCAGGTTTTATAATATGAACTGGAAAGACAACATTGTGCTTTTTACATATTTAGTCTTCAAATCAAACAAAATGATAATTTCAGAAGGAAAAGTTTAAAACCTGTCTGGCTAGGGTTCTTCAATAACACATCCTGTAATGTTTAAGAATGAAGTCAATAGCTGGAGAGTAAAGTGTGTTTTGTGGCTATTCAAACACATTGATTGTTTATAATATGAAAGCAATGCACTCAAATGTGTTTTGATCACCCTCTTGAAGCCTTTCAGACATTGTTCACATATTTTGCATTGTCCACTTTTAATTTGATCAACATAATCTTAACGCCAAGTATAAACCAAAGTAGTGTGTTCTGAACTATTCATATCTGCCACAAATTGTTTCTGGATAAATAAAGCTAGACATTGATCTGTCAACTGATATAAAGGAACTGCACCTCCGAAAACTTCACATAGGCTCCCTAAAGATCTAAGTATTACAAATCCATGGCTGAAGTAAATTTTTAATGATGTACCCGAGAGACTGAAATACATCGTTTTCCTTTCTTCATATTCTCAACCTGATGCTGTTTTTCAGTACATCTTTTATTGAAAGATACAAGATATCAGTATCCTCAGATGCAATACAGGTAAGTATATTTACTTTTAATCTCAAAGTGCATTTGAAATAAATGTAAAATTATGTTATTAAGATAGCAAGGATATCAGTGTTTGGGTGTTGCTTATTAAATCTGACTTAAGCTCAAACATATATAACTCTATTATCGTGTTTTTTATCTCAACGATTGAAACACCAAATTTGCAATGAAGTAGGTATTTACTTACGTTTCTAAAAAAGATAATGCCTCTTAAAACTGAGAGTTGTTTAGTGAGTGAGGATGGAAAATAATCTTTTTACAAATATTGAACAATATATTTGTGCAATTTGTTTGAAAACCTTATAAAATAACCTAAAGAACTTATACAAATTTGCTTATTATTGCTTATTATTTTACTTTATAGTGAAAATGATACAACGAAGACTTAACACCACTTACAATTGTGTGTTTTCTTACAAAATTTTAAAATAAGACTGGAAAATCCCCTGTATTAGTCATTTTTAGAATAACTGAAAGATTGCAATGTTATAAACTAAAGGCTAAAGTTTATATGTAGATTTATACTCTGTGGCAAAGTCAATACAATGTAATGTGAGCTTTGCAAACAGTCTGCTATTGATTGATGGGGCATTAAAAAAAGTACTGGGTTTAGTTCATTGACATGAAAGAACCAAAGCAAAAAACAGCCTGTATAAATCTAAGGGTCAAAGAGAGCCTGAATATGGTCCGTCCAATTCAGATAAATATGTTTTTTTTTCTCCACAATAAAATCTGACTAAAGCTGTAAGTGAATCTCATAAGACTTTTGTAACCAGGTGGACCATGCAACAGTTTGGGATGCTTTTTTGGTGTCTATTGTAATGTTCAGATGTCTTATATACCAGCAGAACAATTAACAAACTTGTTTAACCATCAAAATACAAAACAACACATTGGAAAGTTGTGAAATGTACTGTACAAAAAGGTGTATTGAACATTGTTATTAAACATTGTTATTATTTATCTACAAATTATGTATTGTTATTATTTGAATTTATGTGATTTATTTATTTATTTTCACATTTTTAATCACCTGTTTGATTCCTGATGTTTCAGAATACCTTTGTATTTTTTCTCAATATTTTCTTCTGAAGTTCAAACTAAATCCAATAAATATATTTAAAATGTGAAGGCTAAAAAAAACTAAATATATAGAGTATACACCTCCCCTACACAGAAATACAATTTCTATCTGGTGGAAATCACTGTTTTATTATTCCAGACTGTGAGCTCTCTTTACATTTCTTAACTGGATGTTTATGTAAATGATTAATGTCCAAGTCACTGAGCCTTTAAATGGCCGCTGAACAGTTATTACAGCCAGAATATTATTTGAGTGCAAGGAAGTAAAAAAAAACTCCATAATGTAGTGGCGCTAGTTTAACTCAAAGCCATAACCAATGTACAGCAGCTCTATACCGTTTTATTGAAACACATCCATTACCATCACCATGGGAACTGCACTTTTCTTTCTCCTTAGTGCACAGCAAACAGCAACATGGTGTTTGCAGAAACATAACCCACACCAGAATCAACACTGTAATGACATTTCTATTAAACTGAGCCTGTTTAGTGTCTATGCTCGAAGGCATTTAACACTTGGGAAAGTTGAAAAATCTCATAACACTAATTAAATTCGTGAAAAAGTTCCTTATTTTTGATGAAAAAGGTGTATTTAGAACTGTTATTTTTTTCTCCTCAACACTGTGGTTAAGCAGGGAAATGACTCAACAAAAGTACTTGACCAATCTTTGAACCCTTTTTACTATTTAATAAGCCCAAAAGGCAAAAGACAGGGTTATGAAAGCTAAGATAAATGTGTTATGAATAACTATGACTACATTTCCATATCAAACACTGTTACTTACTGACATCACCATTAACACTGCTGGCCATTTGTTGCAAAGTCCTGACTTTTGAGATCTCAACTGAACAGCTTATACAGAAGACTGGCTTTTGGGTAGGAATAAGTAAACTGATTAAAAACCTGACATCCAATAAATAATTCACCTCTTCGCCATTGAAAAATGTGTGGCATTTTAAAATAAAATAAAATAAAACAAAACAAAACATCAAGGTAGTGTGCCCCAATTTTGGATTTGGAAATTTACAAGAATAGTTCCTTCCTGGTTATTTACTTAGGTGATCCAAAATGTATAAAGTATAACAGACTTTCTTTAGCTGGAGAAAAAAGGCTTTGGATAAACGCATTCCAGAATTGTTCTCCATTTAATGAAGTGAATGGTGATCCTATTAAAGTTCATATCTAGGTAGATTTAAAATTAGCACTGTTAAACGATTAATCAAGACTAATAGCATACAAAATTTAAGTTTGCGTTTATACTGTATAAACTCATTATGTATATATAAATACACACATCTATGTACAGTATATATATGTACAGACGTATAGAAATTTTTTATTTATATTTATGTATCAAATATTTATATTTAACATAAATTTACTTTTGCAGCTGGTTAAATATGGACTTATAATATAATGTAATATAAATATAAAATTTAACCATTATAAAGAATATATATATATATATATATATATATATATATATATATATATTTTCTATCTGTATGCTCTGAATATTGTCTGTAC
This sequence comes from Danio jaintianensis, assembly GCA_903798115.1. Taxonomy (NCBI): domain Eukaryota; kingdom Metazoa; phylum Chordata; class Actinopteri; order Cypriniformes; family Danionidae; genus Danio; species Danio jaintianensis. The sequence continues at coordinate 1,151,876 of CAIGQV010019029.1, forward strand.
ATATTATGAATGAGTTTTTGAATTATAAAAGATAAGTGTCAAAACAACTTGCATTCATTTACAAGAAAAAAGCTAAGGTACATTTTCCAAACCATACATCCAGGTTGGATAGCTTTCAAAATAAGTAGTAATATACATACATTTTCATGACCAGTAAAAAAAATGTTCTCTAAAATACATCTGGTCGTGTCATTTTGTGTTCACGATAAAGATGAACTTGTTGAATTAAAATATGAATTGTTAAAAATGAATACAAAAAGTATTGGATGCTTTCTAGATGTCAAAACAATTATAGTCAATATAATAAATAACAAAAAGAAATTGCCCCACTCCATGTTAAAACTGAAAAAAGTTGCTCAGAAAAGCAGCACAAGCTCTGAAGAAGCAGCTTTATTTTCCACTTGGTTTGCTATATTTGCATCTTAAGTGTTCAAAAGCTTTTTGGAATTATTTGTACAAACACCATACAATTTTAGTGGAGGCTTTTTCACCGGTGAAGTCCACAATAATAAGTGGGAAAATGAAACACCCTTTTTGGTGTATTTGTGTGAGATGCTTGAGTGCACATGTTCCATGTTCTGGGCCATTAAGTGAAGAGTTGCAGATGAAGATTTGAGTTTACCTGTTGAGCGGGTACTGTTTCCCGTGTTCTGCCTGAGGGTCTTGCTGGCGAATGGCTCTGATAGCAGTTGGAGCAGTAAACATGCAAGATGTGCCGTGCTCAGACATCACACGGAAAAAGGCCCCGGGGTCTGGAGTCTCTACAGGTTTACCCTGCGGAAACAACGACTGCTTACAACATCTGAATACTGAAATAAAAGACAAATATCCTAAAGAGATCTTACAATGCTCTTTTAAAATGTTTATTTGGTGTATTAGAATATATTAGCATGCTCTAATGTTTTTAATTCATTATTTTTGCATTCCGTACTGTAAAAGTTTGTTTCATGAAGCTCCTCCTTTTAAAAAGCCTGGAATGCTCTTGATTGGCCAGCTGACACCGTGTTATGACTGACCAAACACCTCAAGTGTGTCCTATGATGCTCTTTTAAAAATGTTTATTTGGTGTACTACAATATATCAGCATGATTTAATGTTTTAAATTCATTATATTTGAATTCTGTACACTGAAAGTTTCAGTTTCACAAAGCTCCTCCTTTTAAAAAAGTCCAGAGTGCTCTGATTGGCTGGCTGACACAGTGTGTTATGACTGACCAAACACCTCAAGTGTGTGTCACAAATTATAAACCCCCTAAAAATTTTGAGTTCCAGCTTCCAATGGCTTGGAGTAACTGTAAACACAAAGAGTTAATAATGTAGTTGGTTTAACCATATCAGATCAGTCAGAAACCAACATTGCAAGGTTAACATTGAGCAAAATGTTTCACAGTAGGCTAGTATTATTTTTATCTTATTTTAAGTTGTCCTTTGTAAATGGTGCTGTACACAAGTGTACTTTTGAGTTTTACAGCTCAGGAGCAGTGTTATAAATAAATCCTAACCACAGTTTCCTTACATTTGTACATCCTTGTCCATTTTTTAAACAAAAGCTTTTGCATCTAAGCATTTGCTGGCCTCACATCCTCTCTGACATTTTGAAGTGATCAGAAGCTAACAAAAAGTGCAGTTCCTTATTGTCAGAAAGAAGTTGAACATTTTTATTACAGTTTTTCTCAATTGATTTGGCACATTTTTCAAAACAGTCTTAACATTCTTTAAACTTTGAGTGCAAACGTCAAAACAGTTTGCTGGAACTTTAGAACTTTATTGCATGTCTGCAAAATGTAGTTACTCCCTCAAAACATTTCACTCATGCTTCAAAACCTAGTTATCGTGTCAGTAATTAGGCCAAGGCCACCAAAACATAAAGTGTATTTGTCATCGTGTGAGCCGCACAGCTCAATATGATTAGTTGTTTTTTCACCATGGCAGTCAAGGTTTAAAACAATCTGATATTTGTTGAGTCAATAGTACATAGAAAAAAATATGAACATTTGTATTTATTTTTGTACAAATGTATTACATGTAAAGTGCAATCTTGCTTGTCCAATTACTGTATTGTATATTTCATATTTCTTATGTTACCACAAATAAACAAAATATTCGACAAAATATTATCCATGAAAAAATGTATTCTTGGTTGACATACTGTCGCACTTGTTGGCCTTGCCAGAGATTACATGACTTCCAATTGCTCTTCCTTGAGCATGTTGCTACAGTTCAGGATTGTGGAAGTTCTCCATTCTCAAAAAAAAGATAGTGATTGTGCTATGGGCAATCTACATATATACGCTCCCAAAACATGAGTGGTCAAAAAGATAATGTTAATTGTATTGCAATTAGATGTCATTTACCAATTTAGTAGACATTACTATGTCAATATCATATATTTATGGTGTAAACATATACTTATACAAAAGTGTGATGGCTTATACGATGAAAAATGATTGAGAAGTTGTGAAGAGTTTGACTGTTTAAATGAGAATTAACTCATTAGTTTTGATCAACAAGCAATATGCAATTAGTTTTTGTCCAAACTACAGACAATTGTGCTTACTGTTTCCACACGTCAAAGCATTTGCAATTTGCTTAAATCAGAAAAATAAGAATAAGAAATGCCGATCTGTTGTGAACAACTGTTGTGAGAATTGAACCAAAGCAATTGAGAAAAGCTGTAAAGCCAAAATGTACTCAAGACATATGAAGACATGTGCACTTCACCCTTCCATGATTTTAAATCACTGAGTCTTCAAATCATAAAGTCATGGCATTATTGTTGTATGCACTGCAAAAAAGAATTATCTTCAGTATTTTGTTCAAATATAAATCATCTGTAAATTAAGTTGAAAAATAAAAAAGTTAAGACATCTGAGAATTAAGTTAGTTTACAATTAAATGACTTTGTGCTTAAAACAGGAATAAATATTTGTTAGTGAGGTGTGAAAATACATTATTTTGAAGCTCAACTGTGGAATTCTGTATGGAATCCATTGGCAGACATTTCTTCTGGTTTTAATTATAAAATCACTTAATGTTGATTACATTTTGATTAGTTATAGTCTTGACTCTTGACTTTGGAATCTTTAGACATTTGCGCTGGAAAACGAGACAAGAATATGAATGAAGAGCATTACTGCAGTATGATCAGAAAGTACAGTAGTAATATCAATATTTTAATGTCTGGGAGCACATTTATTTAAACCTTAAGCTATCGAACAACTCACTGTGTACTCCTTACACATTTACATTTAGAGAGAATATTGACATTTTGTGTTCCCTCCGAATTATTCATTACATTTCCTTTACTTCGTTTTAAAGTTTACATCCATAAAGCCTTCCGAAACCCTGTAATATGCAGCATCTCATTCATTGACAACCCCATAAACATTCACAAGCTAACGAAAAAACTTGCTTCTTGAATGTTGATCTAAATAGATGCCAATTTCACAGTTTAGAACCATAAAATATGCTAATACATATGTAAATACAACTTACAGTAGCAATCACCATATTTATGGCCTGCCAAACGTGGAAACCATGATCTCAAAAGGGTTTTCCAGAAGTAAATACAGCATGAGAAGCCATTTATGTCCAATTTCCAACTAGAAACAATAATTATGCTGTAAAGGCAGCAATACACCATGACTATACACTACAATTCACTGAAGTCTCGCCATCTTTGTTTGCATTTGCCTTTGAGCAACATCATGCTAACATTACAACCTGTGATGTAGATGCCTGCATAAGCAATATCTAAAATGCTCAGGTAGCAGAAAAAAAAAAACTTTTGTTGGAAACTAGTTTTGCACCTGCAGTTTTTATACATATAAAACAGATCCAGGAGCTGCTAAAGTTCTATTGTTTCGGAGTAAAAGAATTTTTCAAACATTTTGAAGTGCACTCAAGAGTCTCGGTGTCAGTCTGGATCAGCACGGGCATTTGCAGCGGTTGGTGAGTGAATATTAAATCAAGGATGTTTTTGAAATGGAGAGTGGCTTGGAAAGGTGCCCGGGTGGCAGATGGGCAAAACGTATGGCAAAGAAACAGAATAATAGTTGCAGAGAGATTGCACACACAAGAAGCCTTGCACAATCCTGAGCTGTTCAAATATTCATGTCTCTGCCACGCTGCTCACAGAGAAAGCTCTCAGAACTAAACAATGACTTCATTTTAGCGAGGACAAATCAAACAGATCACATATGAATCTCTAATCTTTTTTTCTTGAACAGCATTTGTATTTCAATTTAAAAAATAGCCAGTAAATTTCAAAAGTTGTGAAACAGGCTTATATTTTATTTTTTAGACAAGCTCTGCACAAAGAAAACTAACATTTATTGTGACCTCTGGGTGTTGTTATAGAAACAAAAATGGTTGGCTGATTCTGAAGAAAGAAAGGCAAAATAAATAATGGCTGCCAAAGAACAACTGTTCAATTGAGCAAGAAACTAAGTTTGTATTTGATTTATAAAATGTAAAAACAAGAGCCTGCATCTGTCGCACTTCTGCATCAATTAGTAATTGGCAGGCATGTAATGTTTGTTTTGTTTTCCCCATTGAATCACTTCTTGGCATTAAACATAAACGATCCAATATTAAACAGATTTCAAAGTGAGTGATGTTGCTTGCATGTTACACTGCAAATAAAATAGTTTATTAAAATATTTTTTTCTTTCTACAATTGCTTTTACAAAAACAATGCAAATTTTGTTTTTGTTAGTTTTTTATAATTAGTTTTGCAGGAAACACCGTGTCCTTACTACATGCGATGCAGTAAGATTCTAACAACAAGCAATTTGGCTGACCACACCAAACGCAACACGGCATGACAGAAACATTTAAATACCAGCCATTTACTTAAATATCAGCCACTGCACTCCAGACTAAATGGTAAGGGTTATAATCTAATTAATCCATGAATCCTCTTTAAAAGTATTAAAGATAGGCTACTGAGTGACTGTTGAGTCATAGTTCTGACTTTCATTTTCAAACCATTAATTATTTTATTTTCAAGATCTGAGATGAACTATCCACTGCTGCTTTCAGTATGGCAATAATGTCACGTAAAATCGTGTTCAATCTCACATTGGTAGCATTTAAAGGTCCCTTGAAGTGCTTTAAAATGTGCATTATTATTCGATGTTTGATGTAATCTCAACCAAAACACGAAGAAAGGGCGGAATATAATGTAGCTCCTCCCCTTTTTATAAAGCAGCCAATAGCATTTTGCGTTATCACTGCTCTGCCAGTGAGAGTGGTTGAGCTCAAGCGCATCAAATGAAAAGTGTCTTGAAGGAGACGGGGCACTTGATGGTCACGATTTGATGAGAAACTGTAGTATAGAAGAACAGAATAGAATGCCTTTAATTGTCACTGTACACATATACAATGTACATTATATACATGTGCGATGAGATTAAGTGCATCTCACTACTCAGTGCAAAGATGTAAATATATCCTTACAATACAAAATCACACTAAACAACAAGTTACAGTAGAAATAACTGTAGACGATAAACAGTAGTGCAAAATAGGAGATGAGAGGGGGGTCGGGTGAGGTGGAGTAAACAGTTTTGAGGTAGAATGAGAGATATATACAAGATGTAATATGTAAATGTAAGATGATAAATAAATAGTAGTGCAAAATAGGGCATGAGAGGGGTGAGGTGAGTATACAATTCTGAGGTAGAACAAGCGACATATACAATATGTAATATGTAAATGTAAGATAAATAGTACAGCAAAAATAGGGGATGAGAGGGGGGTAGGGTGAGGTGAGTAAAGTATATGGTGATGTGAATAAAACCGCTGATCTATTTAGGCAGAAGTGACAATTATATTATATCTTCTAAATGCAAATTTTGTCACTGTTTTGGAGCACACTAGCTTATAGACATCCTAAAAACTAACAATACTGATACTAACTGATTAATTTCATGAGACCTTTAACACTGAATAAAGCCCATAATCTGTACCTGAGGTAATCATTGTCATTGCTGTTTATGCTGTTGTTTTGCTGCGATGTCACAGAAATAGAAAGCATTTCTAAAATATAAATTTGGCGCATCAATGGTTAGGACAAAAACTCCTTTTAACATGGAAAAGCTTTTATTTGAGGCTACATTTGAGGTTGTTCGCATAAAAAAAAAAACACTACTGAATTAATCAATCCAGGTTTGACATGTTGCATAGGTTAAATGAAAAAGCTTGAAGCAACTATCGGTGTACATAATCACGAAAGACATTAATTAAAACAGACTGTAGGTTTTTCGGTATGGATATTGACTTTTTATAAGAGACCTGCTGAAGTCAAACTTCCATTAACGCGGACTAATAAATTCTGTGAGCATCTCCCAGTTTCTCATGTGGAGAGAGACAACACATCTAATCAGTAGAAGAGTTCACCTTGACGGAAAAACCAAACATAGTCTGATCACCTCCCGCCAAGTGCAAATGATTTTAGTATTCATGCTGTGATGTCAGCTAAGACTCAAAGAAGAGAACCAGTTTAAAACTATGAGAGCTGCTCTGGTAACAGTACAAAAGCCTGTGACATGCAAGTGCCAGAGCCAGTTAATTAGGGCATTTGCTTTAGACACTTACTTCATTCTCCCTTACTTAATTCTCCTAGGAGAAGGACTGCTAAATAGAGTTGGGTATTTGTTTTATAGAATAGCCATGATAATAAAGCCTTTTTAATTTTTTCAGTTATTTTTCGAGTGTCTTGAACTTATGATTTTGTTGTTTATCTTTATGAATCCCTTACCCAAAGAGCACTGACACATTAACTACCCCTGAAGCATTTTTGGTTTGATTTTAGAGTTGGGTATTGTTTTTCTTTTTTTTCAGGCACCAGTGGCAAATCGATACTTAAAGAAAAAGCAATTATGCCTAAAATGATACTTAAAAACAGAACCACAAAATTGGATAACCTTAAAAAACTGCCTTTTTAGGGTGTGGAAATCTTTAAACTTAACAGGATATTAAAAGTTTAGAGTATATAAAACGTAAAAAAAACACTAAATACAATAAATCAGTAATTTAGCAGTAAATAACAATTTCAGCACTTTCCAGTAATAATAACAGCAAAGTAGTCTATATTTTTTATTTTGCAAAACAGATGTTATGATCAATAAAAATGTCTTTGTTCATTTAATTTAGAGTAGCTAAAATCTTTTTTACCTGAACACATGCACTCATCACTTCTGTGATTATTTGTGTCTTTAGCAGTGCTGCTTTTGTTTAATCTTTCTGTTTCTTTTCATTGTTAAACAAACAATGATCAGAATCAGTATTTATTTATCAGTATTATTATATTTTAGGGCAACAGTATCTCCAGCAGAAAAGGACCCTCCACATCAAAAGCTACATGTCAGCCCACGATTCAGGAAACATTTGAAAAATAAAATCGCTTATGCTCCAACATCCAAGCATCCTCTGGACCTGAACAGTGCACAGGCTTATTAATATCCAAAGAAAAGAAAGATATCCAAAGATGCCTTTTCAAGTTGAAAGAAAGCTGTGTTTTTGAAACTAATGAAGACAGCAGAACTCAATTATTTATTTTAATTATTTAGCCTGACATGTTTACTGTTCCAAAATATTTTTAATGTTTCTTAAAAAAATATGTTGTGTTCAATGGGGAAAAAAGTTCCCAGACATTTTAAAAGAACTTATTTTAGATCGGTAATCACAATACTGATCTTTATCCAAGATTATCATATTGTCAGAATCTTGTACTGGCCCATGCCTATTTAACAATAATTACATACAATATATTATTGATTTGAAACTATAGCCTATAGATTTCTTCAAATGAAAAACATATATTTCCAATCCTCTACTTGCACCTTTGATAACAATCGACAGCTCAGGCATTTAAGTGGCACTGAAATGAGGCACAAAAATCTGTGTTGTGATTTAGTCTAGTGCATATCAGTCATACAAGGTTTTTTTTCACTCCACAGTACAACGCAGTTAGGTTCAGTATGGCACAGCTCACTTTTGGGGGCTAGTACTTTTTAGGACCACCTCAGTTTCAAGCCATACAGTTTTTTAGCCATACAATAACCAAAACATGACATGATCATCACTACCAGAGTCATTGGATTCTTGACCCTACAGCAAACCCAATAATTTATATAATCAGCAGCAGTCACTGCCCAATAACACCATTCGTTTATTATAATGTCATGACAGTAGAGGCAGCACAACTATAGCAATAATTAAACCGGTACAAAACTGCAGTGGAAATTCAAACTGAGCCAAGCAAATCCAAACCAAAACTGCACCGTACTTGCGGTGTCACTATATCGATAATCCCACCCTATTTAACTGATACTACACTGCAGTGGAAACTCAAACCAAGTCAGGCACAATTCATGTCTGAACAACACCATACTGCACAGTACAGCTATAGATGCCAGTGTTCCACAAGGTTTCAGTAACCAACCTGCTAAAGCCTTAAACTCCCACAGTATAGACTTAGGAGACCATAGTTCTGGTAAACCACTACAGCAGATAATTGAGTGTTAGCTAGCACATCCACAGGTCAAATGCTATTACGCATTAACACACACACATTTTTACACACACATTCCCATACCTCATAGAGCACAGTGGTGTTGCCATGTAGAAGTGGACCGTAGCAGATATACGAGTGGCCCACCACCCAGCCAAGGTCAGACGCAGCCCACCAGACCTGACAAAGAGAGACGTGTAGGTTAAACTGTACAGGAAAGTGAGAACAAAAGCTTTTTCAAGGAGTCAAGTCATAGCTTTATCCTCATTTTTCCTTGTTGTTCTAACCCTTTATGCAGTTATGGAATACACACACACACACAAAACAAGCTTTCGCCAATATTGCTTTAAGACAACAGTGTAAACACCCACTAGAAGTGTGCAAAATCTTGTCTATAATAATAATACTGTAATTGTAGGAGCTGAGTGTCACTTTCTTCACAAAACACAAAGACATTTTGATCATCCAAAAGCATTCAATGCATAAAGCCTATATGAACTGTATTAAAATTACTCTTTAATTCATGTTATGAAAGCAAAAAATATATTCCTGTATTTTGTTATGTATAAAAATCTACATATATAATTATATAATCTATAATAATATAATTATAAAATCGTATATTCAGTCGTGGCCAAAAGTTGAGAATGACACAAATATTACTTTTCACAAAGTTTGCTGCTAAACTGCTTTTAGATCTTTGTTTCAGTTGTTTCTGTGATGTACTAAAATATA
>CAIGQV010019029.1:1181128-1268739 GCA_903798115.1 Danio jaintianensis
AACGTGATATTATATTGTAAGAACGTGATATTATATTGTAAGAACGTGATATTATATTGGAAGAACGTGAAAAGTATATTGTACAAACGTGATAAAGCTCAGATTTTACCTGGGTGGTACGCTTCCGTACCACTTGCTACTGACTGAAATTAGAAAACCACACAAAATTGGGCGTTCATACAGGAAGCGTTCGTCTAAACTGTTTTTGATTAGCGTAGAGACACATGCGTTATGACATACGTCATCCCAATGCGTCACGCGCCAGAAGCATTGCGTTTTTAAAATAGACTTGTTAAGTTTTAAAGTTCGAACAACATTGTTAAGGACTAAACAGTTCACTTTGTTATCCCAAACTATGAAAGAAAATGTTTGCTGAGGTTGTCATTCTAAACATATCCCTTTAAAACTGTTATCTCGCGTCAACACCCCTGCGTTTACTTCCATTCTGTTGCTGTTTAAAGCAATGAATCAATATGTTATGCATAGTATGTTCTCACCATTTTGGAAACACTAAATCCGTATTATCCAAAGTTTGAGTCCAGCCTTCAAACCAAGTGATGCCAAGCGCCGCTTCACTCCAGAACTTGTCAGGTTTATCGCGCGCCAGGCCAAACGCTTCTTCATATGTCTGTTTTGATGAATACCCACGAACAAAATGTTTCCTGTGCGTGTTGCAGTTTACGTTTTGCGGGTTACACGCACGCCAGAAAGTTGTCTTGACTTTTGGCAGGTAACGCTGCCCATACACACCTGTGCATGCAAACTTGAGACCCAGTAAACATCTTGAACCCACAACACTCACTGTTTTGCTACTTTCCTTCACTCCAGACGCAGCGCAGATGTGCTTTAAACGCGTAGTTTGGAAAAGTCGCATGTTTTTCGAGGTTTTCTACTCAGAGTCGCGTCGCTTGACCTCCACTGTTTGTAGACACAAGAAAGCTCCAAATTTCAACAGTCAAAAATGGCCGCATAATAATTCAATACTTCAGATCACAGCCAGAGGCCACTCCAAGATACTGCAATCCACTAAATGTGAGTGTTACGTAACGCTGGGGCTTTCTGAGGTGTCCTGCATGATTTATGAAACACTGTGTTAAGCAATGCTATAGTCTGCGTATATGCTTTGAGGGAAAACAGCCTATACTAGGAGTTTTCAAACCTTTTTTTTTACTGGTAAGAGCCTCCAGATATGAAGTAAGCCATATTAAAACAGATAACGTGTGTGAGAACAATTGTTAAACTTGATTGTAACCCTATAAAGCCAATATATAAAATATGAAAATATATTTTATTTGAAAGAAAAAGAAGCCACGTGTTTTTATAACATATATCAGAGTTTTCTTTTTCTTTCATTGTGGCTCATATTCAGAAGCTCAAACTGAGATTGATATTGTGTTGTCTAAAATGAATATAAACATGTATGAAAACGTACTTTTATGTTAATTTATGCCAAAAAAAAAATGCATGGCATTTACACTACATGACTCTACATGACATTTTCATTTTAAATTAGTAATAAATGTAATTTGAAGGTCACAGAATAAAACAAAACTTAAATTGTACTTAAACACATCATACACTGTAAAACTACACACACACACACCTCTCCATGAAAATAGCCATAGAAGCTGGCATGGCATTGTGTGTGTGTGTGTGTGTGTGTGTGTGTGTGTGTGTGTGTGTGTGTGCGTGTGCGTGTGCGTGTGCGTGTGCGCGTGCGCGTGTGCGCGTGTGTGTGTATTGTCTTCTGGAGATAAATGATTTTTTTGCATAATAGTCAGGGTTAATAGGGTCAATATTAATAGCCCCCTTAAGATATATTAAGATATTTATATCACTTTTTTTTTTTTCGATTGGCAAAAAACAAATCACTGTTCTCCAATGTCTTGCCAAAATAACCTAACTTGACTATAGTTAGTATAGTATAATAATAACATAATAACCTAATTAAGCCTTTAAATTGCACTTTAAGCTGAATAATAGTATCTTGCAAAAGAACTAGTAAAAAATTATGTACTGTCATCCTGGAAAAAACAAAGCAAAAAGGTTATTAGAAATTAAAAGTATTATGTTTAAAAATGTGTTTTTAAAGTCTCCATTAAACAGAACTTGCGATATATTTGAAAAAGAATTCAAACTTCACAGAACCGCTAATAATTTTGACTCCAACTAATTATATTGGGTTCTTTGTTGTGTTTTAGGGTCAAAGGAAATGCTTGTTTAATTTGGTACAACAATTACAGTGTGCAGTATTCCACATACTGTAATTACACACAAACAGCAAAAGAGCAGCTTGATTTGAAGTCACAAAAGAAAGACATTCATCACAGTCCAAAAATGAGGGTGTGTAAATCATGACAGAATGAACATTTTTAGGTCAACAAATCAGAAATGTCTTATCCAAATCTTCAGCACGACTACTGTACCATGCATTTTGGTCAGTAATGACTGCTGACTGCAGTGCCATTTAACTGTGCAACATGGACACTACGATTGAGTCATTCATCAATCTAGCTGGCAGTTAAGGGATGATGTGATTTACAAATCGCTTGTGCAATGTTTTCTATTAGAGTGGCTGAGGCGATTAATGCTAAGTGGTCTTGGTCCTGTGTGGCAGATTGTCTGTATGTAGATTACTAAGTAAATTGCTAAGGGTTTAATGGAGCTGAATAAGAAGAATGTTTCTTGCAGCATGATGCACATTTGGAGACAGTTACAGTTTTTGGTTGCAAAGCAATGATGTAACTAACTGCTACTGCAAAACATGCAAGACCAAAAATCTATTTATGTGGCATTGCATGTGTTTAAAGGAGTTATTGGAGCTGAACAAGAATAATGTATCTTGCAGCATGATGCGCATTGCTAAATTGGTGTCAGTTACTGTTTTTGGCAGTTAAATGGTGTTATGACATAAGCATGCATTTCTAGCATCAACTTTAGAAACATTTGCAAAGTTCAGTTTTTATGCCACAAAATAAATCTTTGCATGTGTTAGCCAAATATATATTTCTTATAATTTTTAAATAAATATGAATTACACAGACTTTAAATGTGCCACACAAACTGTTAGGATTTGATTGGCATAATCAGGAACTGGTCACACTTGTAATACCACTAGTCATTCTCACAATCTGATGTCATGATTTCATTGTAGTTTTACATATTTTCATTCCACATAATCATTGTTTCAGAACACAAGATCATTGTGATATGTATTGAGAAAATTGTCTTTAATCATCAAAACAAACAGTAAGATCTTTTTTCAACTTAGTCATTTTAACAATCAGTTCATTCTGTAGCAAACAATACAAGGTACAGGTTTCAAATTGCTGATGAAATGTTAATGTACACAGCCATCACCACAAATGCTACACTTCTATGTTGAGACAAACTGAACAACAACAAAAAAAAGATACAACATGGAAATGTCATTAAAGAACCCATATAGAAATCTGATATATGGCAATTGTGCACGTTACATATTCAACTATTGCAATTACAAATATGTATATATGTTCAAATATATTAGCAATTGGGCTGCACGGCGGCGCAATGGGTAGCACGTTCGCCTCACAGCAAGAAGGTCGCTGTTTCGAGCCTCGGCTGGGTCAGTTGGCATTTCTGTGTGGAGTTTGCATGTTCTCCCCGTGTTCACGTGGGTTTCCTCCGGGTTCTCTGGTTTCCCCCACAAGTCCAAAGACATGTGGTATAGGTGAATTGGGTAGGCTAAATTGTCTGTGTGTGAATGAGTATGAATGTTTCCCAGTGATGGGTTGCTGCTGGAAGGGCATCTGCTGCGTAAAACATGTGCTGGATAAGTTGGCGGTCCGCTGTGGCGACCCCAGATTAATAAAGGGACTAAGCCGAAAAGAAAATTAATAAATGAATGAATATTAGCAATCATTTTATATGTGTGTTCATACATAGCCATATATGGACACACACACACACACACACAGTTGCTAGAAAAAATATGTGAATCCTTTGGCATTACTTGGATTTCAGCATAAATTGGACAGAAAATGTGTTCTGATCTTTATCTAAGTCACAACAATATATTCACAACAACAAATATTGCTGAACTGAAACAGCTTTGTAAAGTCCAAAAGAGGGGGTCCAAAATCCCCTCTGACTGCTGTGCAGGTCTACAAGAAACGTTTGGTTGAGGTTATTGCTGTCAAAGGAAGGTCAACCAGTTATTAAACCCAAAAGGTTCACATACGTTTTCCACCCTGCACTGTGAATGTTTACATGTTGTGTTCACATACTTTTTCTAGCGACTGCATACATATATATTATAAGGGGCTATTAACTTGACATTTTCACCAGATGTTGATAACAACCAAAGAAATATATGAAAACAAAACAAATTTAATTAGTTTACAAATTAAGTTGTGTAATAAAATGAAATGACACAGAAAAAAATTATCGAACACTTGAAGAAAGGGAGGTGTAGAAAAGCAGTGCCCAGACAGCAGCTGAAATCTCTTAGTAGTTCTTCAGCAACCCTCTGTCCTTCCTCATTGTAAATGAATATTAGCTGCTTCAGTCCAACATCTACATTATCAGGATGGTGAAGATGAAACCAGGGTGGACATTTCAGCAAGACAATGATCCAAAACACAGGAGGATGATAGAGGTAATAGGTGGAGTGCATTCCAGCTGCCCCTGAAGGCAATCACGCTGGTGTTAACAACACCCCCACCCCCCCCCCCACCCCCGCAAGAGCGGCTTCCAGACACTCCCAATACAGTCCAGAAGGAAGGTGGAGCAAAGGCGGAAAAGGGGGAGGGAATAAGGGCCAGGTCTGTGCAGCAGAGATGGGTTTGGAGCGTAGAGCTGTGGCAGATCTGGAGGCTCTGGGTCAGGAGACAACAATGGCGGGTCAGACAACTCCAGTGGGTCAGGAGGCTCTAAGTCAGGAGACATAGGCGGAAAAAAAGAAAAAATTAAACTGGAATCCTTCAGAGGAATGTGCAGAGCTGGTGCTGCCACACAGCAAACAGGAAAAATTCATCATGTTTTAGTTTTATATTTAGATTCTCTGGTGTTTAGAAATAACAACATCTAACCAGCATTCTCCTCATTAAATCTGAAATACTGTATAAGATTCTCAACACCTACGCTGAAAAATAGTGGTGCAGAAGCAATTTTCACTCCAAAACTGTAAGTGAAATTCACATTTACTGAAAAGTGTAACTACAGCCTTTGAAAAACAACACCTAAAATCATTTTCAATCAAAATCAAACACCTAATCATTTTAATATATTTTTGAACAGTTTAGTAATGAATCACTGAAATGTCAGTCAGAAATACAGAAAATAATCCTCTTATTTCAATAAATGCTCTTACTAGAGTGAGTCTCACTGTGCCTTTAATCTAAAAAAAAATCATGGAAATTTTCATTCCTTGTAACAAAACCCATTTTAAACAAAACTGCATTGTGCTGAATGATCAAAAACTGCTCTATAAATGTCTCTATTCTGCCTGGCTTCAGGCCTCCACCTTCACACCGATCACCATTTGCATGCATTTGTTTTTTTGTCTTGCCTTTGCAATAGTCCAGCAGCGTGTCTTCATCTCTGATCTTTTTTCAGCAAGCACATCACACGGGCAGCACATCTTCAATTAGTGTCCTCGCTATGTTGCAGGATTCAAGACAAGAATCGAGCTTTGGAATTTAATGCCCATCAAATTGATTCCAGCGCCAATTTGTCAGTATGAGGACTTTCTAAAACAGAGCTATCCATAATGTGCTCTCCCTGCTATTGTTCCACTACAAATATTTCATTATTATTTTGTCCGGCCTGTTATGTTGTGTTCTTTCCTTGATGTTGGATAGTGTCAGTGACCCCGCTATAATGTAAAGGCATTCACAGTGTATTATATAAGAGCTCACTTTCCTCTATTTAACATCTAATGTGATGAGTGGCAATTTAATCAGTGGAGCTGAAGCTGACGGACAGGATTTCTCGCATGTGCTTTGATCGGAGTCAGACTTGGTTAGAGAGTGTGAAATACTTATGAGAGAGCCGATAATTAATAGTGAAAAACAGACATTATTACAAAATGTAAAAAACACTGTAGCATTCACTTTGAAACTATTTTCACTGATGATAGTATTCTCACATGGAATGGCAT
Source organism: Danio jaintianensis (assembly GCA_903798115.1). Lineage (NCBI taxonomy): Eukaryota > Metazoa > Chordata > Actinopteri > Cypriniformes > Danionidae > Danio > Danio jaintianensis. The sequence goes on from CAIGQV010019029.1 coordinate 1,187,271, forward strand.
GTAATGGATTTAATTAAATGAAATAATTGGAGGTAAAAAAGCTGAAACTGTATTTTGTGTAAAATATACTGTAATAGTCTTTTGTCATCTTTAAAACTGATAATAAGGCATTTTGGGTTGGATCACATGTTCATGAGGGAGAAATTTTCCCATTTATACCTGGTGTTTTAATCCACCTCTTCTTCTCCACGCTTGACCATCCTGATTTCTTTGAGGGAAGGAGTCTGTTTTAATATAATGTACATGAGAGAAAATGATGGAAGAAATCAGCACAGAGAGCAGCAGCTTTTGTTTTCGCTCTAATGCAGAGTTCTTTAACCCTGCTCCTGAGGACCTCATGTCTTGCAAAGTTTATTTCCTACATGCTAAAGCACACCTGCCTGTGTATCTGCCAAATGACTCTGAAAAGCTCCATTAGCTGCTTCAGGTGTGTTTCAAGACACAAAACTATGTGGATCACATAATCCAACTGTCATAAATTTGCTCAGTAATTTTTGTTGAGGCTGTGAATGAACGGTAATTTTGGTAATGGTAATGTTCAGTTTTTTGTGCAAACCGATCATTGGACTGTCGCCTATGGGACAAATGACGAGGAATACTAAACGGCATAAAACAGTCAAACTAGTTGCTCTACAAACAAGTGTTTGCATGACTATACAGACAAAGTAGAATAATATAATAAGACAATATCAGTTTGCAACATCAAGCAGCAGAACGAGCCGTTTTTAACATCTAAAAATGAATGGAAGTGAATGAGACCGGAAGTCTCGAGCCAAAAAGATTCAAATGGCTGCGCCCGCTCGTACGTGAAGAATAAGGTGAATAAAGGGAGGAAAGAAAATGAGGACTAGGTGGAAACACTCAGACTAAGGGGCCGTGGCAGCTGGAAACAAGGAGGGAGGAACAGAGGAGCACATGGCTGACACAAACACAGGTTGAGCCATGTGCTCAGACACAAGATAAACATAGACACATAGAACAAAGATAACACAGATAACACAGATAATACAGACAAGGAAGAACTCTGACAAAAAATGACTTTTGCTGCCTGTTCAAACGACTAATTTAAAATGAGTTGAAACAACACAATTCTTAATTTTTGGAACAACTTTATTGCTTTATGCTAAATCTACTTAAATTTGTAAAAATGATTAAAGTTAACTTAATCAATTTGTGTTGGGACAACATGAAGGAATGGTGTGGAACCCAGCATTTTTTACAGTGTAGAACCTTTATTTTTAAGAATATAGAGGAATTTTGTTTTAACATCTTTGAGGAAGCTTCCATGGATGTTAAATGTTATTCACAAAACCATATGTCATAATAAAGAACCTTTATTTTTAAGTGTACTCAACAAACCCATCAATTGAGATAAAGTGTATGAACCTTCAAGCCCAAAATATGAGCATCAACCACAGCGACGCCTGCTTTAACAGACACCACTAAGAAGAGCACCGAAGCAGGCCATGTTTGACATAACCAAATATCACAGTGACATGCGGTTTGGTTTGTTTTCTGAGACATGTCAAAGAACACACACACACACTTTCATTCATCTCAGCATTTCGTGAATCAGACAACAACATCTGCCTCTGCCGTGCTAAACGGGGGAAAAAAATAACAAAATCGAGCTCTCTCAAGCACGCATATGTGAGAGAACAGCAGCATCTTGTTTCTGCCCCCTTCAAGCCACTTTCATCTCTGGATATGCATTGTCTCTGCACTGAGCACATCTCTGTTTTGAAAGCGGTCTACAGGGATGTGGTGTCATGTACCAACAATTCCTGACAGCCAAATGATTTGGTGATGTTTTCTTTTTGAAGGAAAGTGTAGATACATTGAATGAATGTAGTACTGCGCTGACTAATGAGGAAGCTCTTTTTAATTTTTTTTGCTCAAAATAAGTTGACATCAAGCATAAAGAAAAGAGGTGACATGTTTGCTAAGGGCCACAGATTATACTTAATGTTTTACACCCACAACACACAATTGTGTGCCATTCAGGATTTTAATGGAAAATGTCTTTTTAAGTCCTTAAATTGAATTGAACAGAATGCAGAACCGTCCTTCTTATTTAGTGTAGAACACAAAACTACAGTAGAATAATATTTAAATAAAATGTTTTATAATAATACATTTTGTTTATTAAATAAATAATTAATTAACAAATGTTTAATTCTTATGCATTCACTTTTTGTCATCATTTCAGAAATATCTCATTGAAGACTTTGAGGCATTTAAAAAAAAATCATAAAACTATAAAGATTAGCATAAATGTAAGTTATTTTAATGTAAGTTGATCTAATTAAAACTGAGAAATATTTTCTAGCAAAAATGATTGCATTATTTATTGCTCTCTAAAAATTATTTTAAAATATAGCACAATGTATAGTCTATTAATATGAAGAATTTTTCCAAATACGTTTTTTGCAGGTGTTGACATTTCAAAATTTTCAGTGTATTGTGTTATTTGTTAGGAGAAATGCCTGTAAAATTAATGGATGTTATCCTAGAAGAAAATTACCAGAACATTGTTTAAATACTGTGGCCAGAGTCTTTTTGTTGAAAGTACTAAATTATAATAATAATAAAAATATTCATTATTATTATTATTATTATAAATTTATTCCACTTTGTGAAAATCTGTTTAGTAAATTCCTTATCCTTCCATACCATTGATAAACATTCTGTAGAATGAGAACCATTTGATTCAAGCTGCAAATAAAAAACAAAACAAAATAAGCTATTTTTAAATTCAGACATTTTCTCAACACTGACCAACATGGAAAACACCACATTTCAGCAAAATTTGAATCAGATTTCTTACACTCCTGCAAACTACAACACATTCTCAGCTCTTACACATTCAGAGCCTTAAAATGTCTCTCTCCTCCTGTTTGCTCTCAAATAATCCTTGTTAGTTTGCTCTCAAATCTGCGCATCCATTCAGAAATCAGCTCATTCTCATTGGGAGCAGTTCCCAGTGCACTCTGATAATCTGACTTTTTGTGTGTGTTGTTTTTTTTTTTCTTTCAGCAGAATGTTTTCCAGAGGCTGTGTCCCATATGGCCATGAGAGCATAATCTCCCTGTGGCCTCGTTCTCCCTGGCTTTAAGCCCTCATCCATCCCATTAGCTACCAACACTGCACATCTGTCTGCAGCTGGAGAAATCCATCACTGCTGTTAATTCTCAGCAAAATAAGCAACTGAAGAATTTTCTTAACAATAAAACCAACACGCAATCAAATTTATCTCCAAACACGCAATCAAAGTTATTTGTCTCCCAGTCATCGATATTTGTTAAAATTATTAGTATTTTAGTATTATTATTATTATTATTATTATTACAATCCCTTGTTGTTAAAAAAATATTTGTAATTTCAGACATCATATGCAAAAATATTTAGCCAATATATATTTTTGACAATCTCTGCTTGTTGAAAAATGTTATATATATAATTATACCACACCTCTCCTGTCTTTTACTTGTGAGACCTTAAACTGAGTAGCTTAAGTTCTATCTGAGAGTACATTTATGAAAGTAAGTAGTAAAAAATGTAGACATGTTGCCAGATTCTTGTCAATTGCTCATAATTATTGTCACTGTGGATTTGTTCAGCAGACACCAAACAACTGGATATGAAATGCAGTGCATATTTTCTCACTGCAGGGAGTGTATTTTAAGCGGAGCCCCACTGTCTGGTGCTCCACTGCTGCTGTCAGTTCATTCCCAGTTCATTCATGTCAGTTTTAAAGAATATTGGGGGAAAAAATAAATGTTTTCTTTTTAAACGTAAGTTTGTAACAGTCTTTATACACTTAAAAATAAAGGTTCTTTATTGAGATGGTTTAATGAAGGACATTTAATATGCCCAAAACCTTTCAATTCCACAAAATGTGCTTTATGGTGTTGGTTTATGTAATCTTTGTTGTAAAAGTGAATGTAAATCTCTTTAAAATATTAGACTGTAATTTGAATTTAGTTCCATTTTATTTTTACTCCATGCTGTTTTATGGTTGCAGAACAGACAGGATTCACAATGTAATATATTTGTTGCTTTTTCCAAATTTAATACGCTTAACTGAAATATTATATAAGTCACATGAGTGACTACACAGTTATTTAAATTATTTCACGTTTTTCAATTGTTAAATATTTACATTTCAAATGTCAGATTTAGGGTCAGGGGCATTCAGCGGTCAGCATCAAAAGAAATGAGCAAAAGCATATATGTGTGTGTGCGTGTGTGTGTGTGCGCGTGTGTGTGCGTGTGTGCGTGTGTGTGTGTGTGTGCGTGTGTGTGTGTGACATTTAATATAAATACATTTTTGATATATAAACATGTTACACTGAATGACATTCTGAATTGACCTGTTCTGACATTTCAATTTAAATTGCAAATATATGTAAACCTCTGATTTGACCAAGGATCGACATGCGTAAGAGCTTCAAATTTCCAAACATCCCCTTTCCTATTGTTCACAAAGTGTAGAAATGTAGTCAAATTAAAACATAAAGCACAAACACCCTATTTCCATCTGATTTGGACTTCCTCCATTCAAAATCGTCCGCTACACGAGAGAATGATAAATAATCCAGTTACCTCTCAACCACTCCCATCATCCGCGCGGCTCCAATCCGCGCTCGCTCTCCACAGTGCGCGCTGATGCCGCAGCTCCATCTCTCTCTCTCTCTCTCTCTCTCTCTCTCGATCTGTGATAATAACACACACAGCACAGTCATGGCGACAGTGACAGTCCAGCCGCTCACCCTGGAGCGAGGTGAGTACTGACAAACACACGTTCATTCACTCCTTCGGGCTTTTGCGCTATTCGTTTCGCGGATATTTGCGTTATTGCACTTGCCTATTGATGTTTTGGTGATGTTGCTTTTTCTGTACGGCTTGATGATGAATGGTGAAGAGGATGATGAACGGAACACGCGCTGTGCTTCGGGATCCATCAGTGTGTGCGATGTTAGCGGGATTTAGATTGGGTTTATTTGAATAAAACACTTTATATGTAGTAATGTTATACATGCACTTTGCTGATTCTTAAATCGACGCTCGGTTTTCTTTATGTTGTCCTTAATTCACTTTAAAGAAGATTCTACAACTTCTCGGTGTGCAAAACTGAATTTTATACTGGGATTCTTCTGCTGGAATAAAATAAAAGCGGATTTGATTAGAAAGAAGCGCGAGATTAATCTACTGTAGCCATCACGCGCGATGCTTTCGTGTCTTAAAAACTGTGAAAAGGGCGAAATGTTACAACGTGACTCAAATCATGCTGACAGACGCGTGCCTTTTTATGATATTATGATGGCAGTAACCTTGTCGTGGCTTCATTCATCATGAGCGGTCAGCGTCCGCGCTCTCAACTGTCAAGAGCAGACTGAGTGCAACAATGTGGGCCGATGTTTGCGCTTTAAATCGCCAACAAATGAATTGAATTTCGTTTTTACCCTATACGTTATACAGGAGGTCAAATCGTAGCCCGTACAACACCAAAGCATTTCAAGCGTCATGGAGAGATATTTATAGAGAAATGCGATCCCTCTGGCATGTGCGCGCGGCGCGCTGTGGAAACGGTACCTATATTGCTTCAAAACTAGTAGCAATGTCCCACTGCTAAACGAATTGTTGTTTTGAGTCGGATCTTAATAATGAATCAGTTGATCCGACTCACAAATCGGTCCAGCCAACATAAAACGAGAGCCTTCTCATTGCAGACAGATGAATCGCGAACGAGTGATTGAACTTGTGAACTTATGATACACATTATGTTAAATGAGGTGGAAATTAGGTGATATAGAAAATTAAAGCACTCTTTATGAATATTTGTATGACAATTATCGTTTTTACTTTCTATAAAAAATCATTATTTATATTCCAGGTATTCCTCAGTAAACATGTTTGTGATAATCACAAATCCTTACTTTCATTTAGTCTTTCTTACTATTGGAATAAAAACGTCTTAGTGAAAATTAATTAGTGAAATACAAAGGTTCAACATGTTGACGTATAAAATCAATGTCTAAATACAGAAAATACACATAATGATTTGCGTAAATCAAAAACAACTAAATATATTTATCTCAAAGATTCAGCTAAGAACCACTCAGCCATGATTGAAACAAACAAATACTGATCCTTTTAGACCTATTAAAAGGGCTTTATAGCTTGTGCATCAAGGTACCTAAGGTTAACCTTAGGCACGTTTCACACCTTAGTTCCACTTTTAACCGTGGTTATGAAAACCTGGTTTGGAGTGGCGTTAGCACAATGTTTGCATTAGCACACAATTTGCATTTGCTTCTGCAGTGTTAACTTGCACTGCTAAACATGCGCAGTATTAAATAAAGTTGTGGTGAAATGTTTATTTTTGTGTGCTTTGGACAGTGCATTAAAAAAATATATATTTCAGCAATTGAGGGAACTTTTCTTTTTTAATACTGAAGTAAAACACATGTACTGAGTGAAAAAAGGCAGTTTCATTTTTTACATTTATAGTCAAAGAAAAGTCTATTCAGAAAACCGTCATACAGTTTGCAGTTTATAATACGAGAATGTGCAATGCATTGCATTGAAAGCCAATATGCAATCATCCAGTCAATGATACTGACACCACAAATATGCAAACAAAGACGTTAAACCAAGGTTTAGGTATTTGCAATGTGAAACGTCAGCGTACTCTATCAATTCCCATGCCTATTGGTAATCCCAAGTATAGGCCATGTGAAATATTTAACAAAAAATCAATTATTTAGAATGATCAAGGCTTCAAGTGTGGAAAGCACTTTTTTACCGTAATTAAACACACAGTTTACACTACACACAGTTCAGTCATGACATTGGCAACTGATTCAACCAATTAGAACATGGATAGTAGATAGAATAGGACATACAGAAAACTGCACCGTTCCTGTTTGTCAAGCACAATTAGATTTTTTTTCCACATTCAATATTATCCTATAGGTACCACCATAGACTAAAACCTTTTCACACCCCTGAGTCTATGGAGGTGAGCTACGCCCCTATAATTTTATTGATGTCCATGACCATGAGTTCTCCAGACTTATAAAAAGCATACAACAGAAGCTGCAAAGGGCTCCAGGAGCTCTTATTTATTTATTTTATTCAAAAAGAACACCCAGAAACAATTACATTTAAGTGGAAACAGATTCATTTTGCTGACATATTTTGAGCATCGCCAGAAACCTAAAGTAATTGTTTTGCTTAATGATAGCACATTTAAACAGACAACTTTATGACAGCAGGAATCCGAAACACCACAGGCTTCACATTATTCAACATCTCTTGCAATAAACCTGCTCAGCTTGAGGTTATACGAGGATAGCGAGGAGCCTGAGTTGTAGCTATAATTTGATCATAGAGAAAATAACCTTGTGCGACCCTTCGTTTTGGGTGCGGCGGGTTAACTTAAGGGTTGTGATGCCTTCCTGCAATTGTATTTAAATAACAGATGTCCAAAGATAAGAACAGCTCTCTGTGTGAATATTCAGTGTGTAATCCAGGACATATGGAGGTGTCACTAATGTCAAGGGAAGTAAAATCAAGAGGATTTTACCAACATGTGTACAGCACAGACTCCTAGTCTTGTAAGAAGGGAGATCTTAGATAAGGAAGGAATGCTTGTGTTTGGAAACAGAACTGTACAAGAGAAGGAGAGTTTCACAACAGGGAATGTCAGGTTTTTGTAGAAGTGGAATCAGAAGACGACTACTTTACAGTCTACAGCTCTTGCTAACTTTATTCAGGGATAGACAGGCCATTAGGACTCCACAGGTTTTTTTTCTGTTGAATCGTTGACTTGTTAAAATGCTGTTGAGAAACCAAATTTGGATGCACAGGCAAAGAAAATGTATAGAAGAATATGGGGAAAAATTTAAATACCACTGTGTTGAGTGTATAAACTTATATAGTATGTGAAAATCAGCAAGCCAAATGAGTAGCATGTCCAAATTAATAGTATCAAGGTTGACAAGAATGAGCTGTGTCTGAAAGTGTAGCGACATCTCTTGTGCATTTGTGCATGTTTACAAAAATCATTTTAGAGCAACATAACTGTTTAATGATCAACAACTGGGTTGAGATATAACTTGGTGATAAATAAGTAAACATGTAATTACTACAGAATTGATTTGTCAATAAATGACGTTGAAAGGGGAAAGCGCTTGTCAAAAACACATTTACTGTACAAACAAAAGGACCACCAATGATGCCCCCTCATCAGAACAGCAATGGCGCAGAGAGTAAGGGGCGGTTTACACTAGTGTGTTTTCATTTTAAATTGCATGAGTTTTGTTATGGTTCCACCTGGCATCTACACTATAAGCAGAGTATTTTGAAAATGCTGAAGACTTGAAGCTTTATTTTGGAAAAAACTGATGTTCCGTTTTAGTATAGACAGCCTTGGGCGGGAAGCAGTTGTGGCCTAATGGTTAGGGAGTTGGATTTGTTTCCCAAAGGTTGCTGGTTCGATTCCCAGTCCCGGCATATGCTGCCCACTGTTCCGGGTGTATGCTCACTGTTGTGTTTGTGTGTGTGTGCTTTCACTCCTTTCTCAAAATGTGGTTGTGCACTTGGATGGGTTAAAAGCAGAGGACCAATTTCAAGTATGGGTAGAAACCTTACTTGACAAAGGCTCACTTCACTAAATGCAAACCTTTGAAATTGGAGGCTTGACTGTCCACAATCTTTCTCTGGTTTCCTGAACTATTGCTTATCATGGCCTGATTCATCAAGGCCCTCTCATATGACCATTATACAACTGGTAGGCAGCAAATATAGGTGCCTGCAAAACATGTGCTTGCTAAGTGAGAATAAACGGCCATCTATTATGCATTTAAGGGTTTGTAGTGTGGACAGAGATGTTTTTCTGGACTGAAGTTAAAATGCCAGTCTGGACAGGAGCATTTTCATTCTAAGTGTATATGCATTCTTAAAATGCTTAATAGCAGGAACTTTTGACGTGATTGATTTGAAGTAACAAATTCACCTTAGCCTTATTCACCATTATAAAACAGATCACAAAGGCATTCACTTTAATTAAAAAATAGTTTTATATATGTAAATAAAAAAAGATTAATATATATGTAATAAGCAAGTGTTTGTGGTTAGGGTTAGATGTGTAGGCTTTATTGTCCCAATAAGGTGGCATCCACTGCATATTGTTTTTTAATGTAGCTTTAATACTGAGATGCAAATATTGTATAAAAAACATCTATATATTGTAACCCAGATCAATAATAATAATAATATCTTAAGTGATTCATTTATTTATCATATTATTTTTACAATAATATTTAAAAAAGAAATTGATATTTAAAGAACGATTGCTCTGCAAATAAAAGGATAAGAAGAAAAATAATAAGACTTCTGAGAGACTTTTAACCGGAACTGCCGGAGGTTAGCTCCGCCCCTGTTGAATGTGCGCACAGGCAGACAGAATGCAATTGAACTTGAACGAGAGAGCGCGAGTTCAATACCTGTACACTGCTTAATAATTCAGCGATTAATTAAGTTAACTTGATATTAATTTGATACTGTGAGAGATGCATGGTAATGGTATGTGTGATGAGTGCAATGTGGCTGAAACAATACAACATGTACTTTTTGTCTACAATAAATACAAGGAACAGCGTGATTCTATGTTCAGTAATATTCCAAATAGGCCAGTGAATGACATAGACCTTCTTGGGAAAGGCTTGAGAGATAGCCTTATATAACGGTCACTTTTAACATTTTTAGAGGATACAGGATTAGGGCATAGGATTTAGTAGGATTTTGATGATTCTGTCCACTTCGGGGTTGAGGAGCTCAGTGCGAAAGGTGGAGGAGCTGAACACGCAGCGCCAGCTTTGGTCTGAGAGCTAATGCTCTGAGGTGGATGGGTTACTCCCCAGGTTTATTTATTTATTTATTTATTTTTTGAATCACAGATCCATCACCCAAATGCATGAGAAGTACAGTAGGTGGCGGTAATACTCCCAAGGAGTGAACGGCCAATAAACGAAAAAGAAGAAGAAGCAATTGAACTTGAACGAGAGAGCGCGAGCTCAATACCTGTACACTGCTTAATAATTCAGCGATTAATTAAGTTAACTTGATATTAATTTGATACTGTGAGAGATGCATGGTAATGGTATGTGTGATGAGTGCAATGTGGCTGAAACAATACAACATGTACTTTTTGTCTACAATAAATACAAGGAACAGCGTGATTCTATGTTCAGTAATATTCCAAATAGGCCAGTGAATGACATAGACCTTCTTGGGAAAGGCTTGAGAGATAGCCTTATATAACGGTCACTTTTAACATTTTTAGAGGATACAGGATTAGGGCATAGGATTTAGTAGGATTTTGATGATTCTGTCCACTTCGGGGTTGAGGAGCTCAGTGCGAAAGGTGGAGGAGCTGAACACGCAGCGCCAGCTTTGGTCTGAGAGCTAATGCTCTGAGGTGGATGGGTTACTCCCCAGGTTTATTTATTTATTTATTTATTTTTTGAATCACAGATCCATCACCCAAATGCATGAGAAGTACAGTAGGTGGCGGTAATACTCCCAAGGAGTGAACGGCCAATAAACGAAAAAGAAGAAGAAGCAATTGAACTTGAACGAGAGAGCGCGAGCTCAATACCTGTACACTGCTTAATAATTCAGCGATTAATTAAGTTAACTTGATATTAATTTGATACTGTGAGAGATTAACAGTAAGATTTGACACATTGAGACCAAACGACTGACAAAAGTGAGATGAGGCGTGACGAACGTATTAGACTTTAACATTTATTCCTTCAGAAAGCTGTTTTTCCTTTTTCCTTCTTTTCATTTTTGTCTACATTTCTTCTTGGTAAGTGCTGATTCTTTACGAAATATGTATTTTATTATTTTGAATTCAAATACTGTGAATTGTGATGAAAACATTCAGCAGAAAAGTTATTTAAAAGTTTAAAAGCTCCAACTATGTGAAATGTGAAGCAACGAGTGTGAAATGTGTGTATATAATTATTTAAAGGTTTGTGATGTGTTCTGTTTGAAAAGTTTTACAGTTGAACATAATTCCTCGTGTGAAAATGTGTATCAGATGAATGCTAGCTTTGCTAACGCTGTACATAGACCGCAATGTGTTGTACGAGCACATGGTGATTTAGCATATGTGTTTCCGTGTATGTGTAAATAATTCAGACAGACAATTTATTTTAAACTTGAGAATTTATTCAGGCAACTGAAACTAATGCTTAATTTGGCTTTGTTGTTTCAAGGCCGGGTTTTTTGGTTTGGTTTTCTTTTTCTTTTTCCACTTTGAAAAGACCTGTGATCATAAACTGTCCATGCTGAGCATTCTGTCCGGTTTGGACTGGCGAGCCACCCCATCATTTTGTGACTGGAGATAGAGACAAAGAGGGATCAGTCATCAACTCTGGTAGGATCAAACCAATATTTGATATATATTTTTCCAAGTTCTGCTACCTGGATTTTCCTGGATCAAACATATATATTTTTTTCCATTTTTTTGGACATTATTTTTTAATCTTTGAGGAGCACTGCGCTATTTTGTTCTTCTCTCTCTCGAACTGAACTGGACATTAAGAGCCCAGATTTTTTGTATCTGAGCCCGAACAGAACACTGGGACTGTGCTTTTGAATTGAACTGTGTATTTACTGAACTTTCTGAACTTTCCATTTACCTTTTGACATTATTTTCTTTATTTTGTGGTTTTACTATTTAAATTACTTGTTGTAATTATATTTGTGTTATTTCTGAACCTACTGCAATTTAAGTATTGGAGTGAAATTATTATTTCAGACAATTTAGTAAATTTTCAGTGATTGGTTTATTCTCTTTTAAACGGTGAAATTGATAAGCTATACTAATACATTTTCTATTTACTCTTTGCTCTACTGAGTCGAATCCTTTCTTCTGATTGCTGGTCCAGGCGATCTCGAAGCGCAAAATAATAGTAGTAAATTGAGCACCACTGAGTACGCGCTACAATATACTTATAGACAGAATATATCGATAGTATTTTTTTAGCCAAGCTGTCAGAAATGGAATGCACAGGATTGTGGGATATCAAAGGTATTGAAACATACATCTACGCTGCCTTCAAAAACTGATCAGATGAAGGTATCTCAGGAGTGATCAGATGTGCCTTGATATCTTCCTACTCTGGAATGCAGCTTTCAAAGGCAGCAGTTTTCAACTTTCGTACACAGCCTGTGGTGTGAAGCAGGGCAGTGGAGCGAGTGTTAATGAGAAGCACCTGTGCGCCAAACTGATCTCGAGTCCCACAGAGAAGTGAAGGACAAGAGAGGACCTTAATATACTGTATATTAAGGGGTTGCATTGATGTTTATTTCTTTATTCAAATTCTTTCTTCCCAGGTTTCGAGACAAACAAATTTCTAAGTTCAGTTAAGAAGGAGACCGGAAAACAGAAGTCCCTCGCTGTTTTCTCTCCTCCTAACATTCTTGCAGAGTTCCTCTGTGAACTAACCCATAAATAGTGCAGGGCAGTTAAGTGAAAAAGCAAAAAGTAAACAAAAAATCATGGGTGAGTGAATTTGGACATGGATGTAAATAACATCCACTAGAGAGCACCCTCTTGTAGATCATTTCACGAGTGAATAAGGAATACGTTTATTTGCCGTGCTGTCCAGGGAGAGGGCTCTGAGCACAGAAAGACACCCTATCTTGTGCTATTCCCAACACAGGCTCATTGTGGATACGTACCCCTGTCTACATTTCTGGAGAGCACGAATTATGTAGCCAGAGGTACTTATGGCTGCATTTTGTCTTTAAAATTAACGCTACGGGGCGGTATGATGCCGCCGCCGGCTTCTGTTCCTTTTAGGGTGCACTCACACTATGCTATCCGAACCGTGCCCAGGCACTTTTCCTAGTTAGTTTGAGAAGTGTGAGTGCTTCGAATCGGGCTCAGGCGCGGTTCAGTTGGCCGACCCTGGCCAGAGCGCGGTTCGGTTGGGTGTTGGCATGGTACGCTTGTAGTGTGAGTGCAAAGCGCGCCTGAACCCGAAACTGAAGACGCGACGTCACTTTTAAGATACTGTTTCATATGGATTTATTAATCATTCTTACTTTACAATGAACACGAACTGTCATAGTTTATTGAAGATGCAAACCCCTTACTGCACGTCAGCTGCACCTTCAGCAAACCTCCTAATACGTAACATGATCATTTATGAGCGTCAAAAGTTGTGGATCTGTTCGGAAAAAATATTTAACTGCGTGTCACTGCATCCCGAACAACTAAAACAATATAACTAAAGCAATCTCCACTGTGCTGAGCAATAGCGCTTCTTTTCCTGTTAAACACATCATCGATGATGTAAGCGTGCTCAGGTTCGGTAGGTAAAGATGCAGTGTGAGTGCAGGCTGTTGGGGTAGAGGGGAGGGGGGACAACCGCGCTTCAAGGCAACCGTGCCTAGTGAGAGTACGCCCTTAGTGCTACCAGCTGACCGGATTTTCTGGTGTTACCCATTTGCCCAGTAGCTTGCCGCGTACGCAGATGGACTTGGGACATGGAGCTAAGTTGACTGCGATGACGGGATTTGAGTCCAGTGAAGAACAGTTCCAGAAACCAGGTAAAACAAAAGCAAAAAAAATAATTAATTAACAACAGGCTGAAAACATGGTGAAATCACGTAGCCGTGACTGCTTTTCTTTTTCTAGATTTCTTTTGAAAACACTATCGGTTGGATTTAGGGACGGGGGTGGGTGGGTCAATTGGTCAGTTGGTCAGTCAGTCAGTCAGTTGACAGCAAGCTGGCCTGGTTGGCTGAAGTGTATATATTGCGCCCTCTGGTGGATTTATGCAAGAAGAGGACGCGCAAGAGAAATTTGATCATCAAAAAGTGTCCACAGCGGCCTCTGGTGGATTTGCAAAAACAAAAACTGCCAGCAGACGTACCTTCAGTTACGTATTACGCTGTCCCTAGAAATGTAGACCTGGGTACATATCCGTAATGAGCCTGGGTTGGCTATTTCCTTTGTCAGGAGAGAGAGATACAGTGGGGGCCTGAGCACAGTGTCTAGCCCAGTCTCATAATTCTCCCCCCTGCTCCAATTTAAGTAGAATTTAGGTTTTAAGATGTTAAGTTGGGGTGGTGGAGGGATGCTGAAATCGAGAGATAATGGAGGTAGGACAAGCTTGATTATTTATATAGGTTTAGTCTTATGCTCATTGGATAATATAATGATTGTCAATGATGAATAAGCCTTATCAAAACATCTGTGCATGCTCCTCCCGAAATTTGTTTATGAAACATCACTTTGTCAATAGATGTACACTCAAAATGAAAGTGGACTGTGGGTATATCAAATGTAGGAGATAAAGTTGGTAATTTAGAGTTTGGACACCTCTTCAAACTTGCCAACCCCACATATAATGCACTATATATTACTACTATATAGTGGATATGGAGTGTTTTTTTACACCTTAACATTTATACTTTTTTTGTTCAATGGATGAATAGGTACCAGATCAAAGCCATAACATGACTGTAGGAGCCTCCTTTTCTTCTAGATCAAGTCTGGTAACTTCTTGACTGTATGCAAGTTTTTGTTGTGCTCCTGATGATGAGTGCTGGATCCGGCTGCATTTGCACCCTAAACATTTCTGAAAGTATTCAAATATACATTGCAATATTCTCTGTATCTTGGAGCAAAAAGTGTAACTGGGAAAGCATTTACTGAATCACATTTGTCCCAAAGGGGTGAGACATTTTGTAAAATGTAATATTGGTTTCTTTTTTTAATAACGTAATCTGAGAATCACCTTAAACTATATAAGTTGGTGTCTAGAATTGATAGAATGTTCATTAATATCCTTTTATTAATAACTCTCCTGCCAAATGTCCTCACAAATTTCCACTTCTATTTCATTCTCTCACATTAAAACTTTTTTAACGGTTGGAAAAATGGTTGGAAGTACTTTACCAAATTGATGCCAGCTTTATTTGACCAGAAAAACACATTGATTATGGTCCCTTCAGGATTATGCCAGGAAACCCTGCATCGCCGGTTTATTTTTTAAAGCATTGTTGTACTTTTGACTTTAGTATCAGAATTTGAGGAGTTCTTGCATTCCATACAAACATGAAATTGATAGGGAATTCACTCCCACATTTAAATGGAAGTGTCACTCCCAAAACTATGCGCTGTGAGTTTTTATGCTAGGCCACAGTATACAACAACTTAATCAAATCGGTAAAATCACAAATATAAATCAATCAAATATGCCTCCACTTCTAAGTGTTTTGACAATCAGTAAGTCAATATAACTATGTGGGATTCAATTATTGAACCCCACACATGACAAATTCCTCTCAAACAGTTGTTTGATAATTGCTTTTCCCTTTGCAATGCCAAAGCAGTACAGCAGATGATTAGATAGTTTTTCCAGCCTGTTTTTAGGTCACGTTGCATGCATGCTTCATTCTACTGAAATGGATTTATTTATTTTCAAGATCTTGGAATGAACTTGTCATATTGATTTTGGTCTGAAGTTCTCCTTTTTATATTCAGAAAGGCTAAATTCATCTGAGCACTTCGCTAAATGAAACACGAAGTCTTCCTATTTGATATGCAAGCATTTGATCACATTTCTACTGGAAGATTTTCTGACAATATCGATCTAAACAAATATCATGCCATCAAGGTACTTGATGAAAAGCTTTGAATGAAATCGCCAACCATAGGAGGGTTATGTAACTTGTATAATGTACCATCGAGTTATATTGCATAAAATAGCAGTGATATAATCTTGCCTCTAGGCGAAATTGTTTCTGGACATTTTCTGTCCACTTTAATCCATCCGTTTGAAGATAAAAGCTCAGACCAGCAGCCTGAGATGGAGATCAAGGGATCATATATAAGACTATTTTTATTCGCACAGGACCGTCAGTGTCACCAGTAATTGTGTGTATGAAAAAGAGCGGTCTGGGAAGACATGCAGACACCGGTATCAGTCAGACATCTGGAACGAACGCTCTGTGAGGTCATTTGTGCAGGACTTCTGTTAGTTAGCCGTCTGAGCTATTATACTGCCAGGTGATTTATGTGCCCTTTGCAGCCGGGAATGTCACAGTTGGGCCAATTACTGATAATTCACTGGATTTGATAAAGTGAGGTCCTAGGATATGAGCCGGACACTAGAGGTGGGTTCTGCTTTGTCTCTGCACCATCTCCTGATGTTTTGGCAGGCCTGCTGTCTGGAGACCAGCAGTTTTCTTCAGGTTTGCCTGACCCATAATGAATGCCCATCTGATTCTGGAAAGCAGCAGATGGCTAGCACTCCCTCCAGCAATCCATTCTGGCATGTAAAATGATGAAGACAATGTACTCTTCGAGAAAATTTCTCTGTTAGAAATGTGTGAAACATAGTCTAGAAGTCTTTTGCCTGACTTGGAGCACAAAGCTTTTGTATAATATGTAACTAAAAATTTATAAGGACATTATTAACTTTCCTTTTTATTTGAAAAGACTGCAGTTTGTCAGATAAAGGGGCAATTAGTAGGTTGTAATGACTTTTTAGTGTGTACAGCTTGTTATGAAACTTAAAACTAATCTAAGCAGTATATCAGATTTTCGTGTTTGGTTCAGCTCAGTCTGTACATTTAAATTCAGAAAAAATAACATGTAAAACTAAATAATCACTCCTTTTAGTTTCGCAGGTGTTCAATAGTCAACCAGGATGCCTCCTGACACACTGCACTCATAATCGATGCTATCAAATGCTAACATTTGCAGGTGTATGATGATCAACAGAGAGGTTCATTTACAGTGTTTTATACAGCTACTGTATCTCTGCAAATTTGTTTAACAGGCTTTATATTCATGTACTCTAAATTGGACATTTTGATTCTATAATAATTTCTGTGCAAACCTTGCCATGTTTTTTGTTATACACTCTTATTTAGACAGTTCAGAGGTGCAGGTTGAGAATTGCATGTGTGATACCCGGTTTAGTCTACACTTCATTGGATTCTCAATTCAGTTTCCAATTAATCTTTAATTTCTAGTTTAAAGTTTACATCTATCCAAGCACTTCAATTGGTGCAATTCAAGTACAGTTCTTGCTTTATCTCTATCATGGACTATACATCAGGAGGTTACTTGTGCAAACTTCTGATGACATATACCAGAATGCAATGTTGAAGGAAAAACTGTCACAGAATGTGTTTTTTTAGAATGTAGTTGTTTAAAACTCAAACCTGTGATTTATTTATTTAAGAAAGTATTCTTAATGTATTCTTAATTTTGAGTATATCTAAGAGGCAAATTTGGGCCTTATGAATCTATTATTTGTTCCCATATTATTGTGACTGAGCGCCATGTTGCCATACTGCACTAGGTCTCATTTTGTTTGTTTGACTGAATTAATGCTAGCCTTTGTCTTCTTGTATAAGCTTTTTTTTACTTCCTACTTACACTGTTGTGTTTTGTCATATTTCATTTTACTACACTTTTAGCCTTTTTATCATCCCTATGTATACTATGCACATACTGACTGAATCACATATTGATATATTTTATATTTTGCAATAAATACTTTATATATTTTGTTTTTCTGTATATATACAGTGAAGATAATCCACTTCAAATGATGTCTACCGTATATGTACACGTTCCCTTAAAAGTATTTTTATGGCTGTAAAGTAAATAATTGCTTTATTTCATTTGTGGCTTTATTGTTAATATACAGTGAGAGTCGACTAACTAAACTACACTGATCCGTTTGAAAAAATACTAGACTTCCTACTCTCCAGTCGAACTGCAAATTCCAAACTACCAAAGATTCAAGCTCTGCATACTTAGTATAAAAAAAAGACTTAATTTACTCTATTTAACCTTATAAAAAACTTATAAATGTTTTCTGTAGCAAGAAATAGTGATTTGTAAAACAACAATGGGTATCTATATTATAGTGGAAAAGACAAAAAATACAGAAAGACTGAGATCAGTCCTCAATTTAGGCGTCTTTCACATTTGTGAGCTCTTCTATACAGAGGTATTATTACTGTCATATTTACCCACGAGTCCCTCGACCCTCTGCAGTTAGGTTATACATGCAAATTATATTCCGCTACACAGGCAGAGCAAATTGTATGACAGCAGGGAAATTCTCGTTTAAATACAATACACACAATGCCAGTCACAGCTTCAGTCTTCAACACAAAAAAAAATCATTTGTTACGCACTCAGTCCTCGATATTGAATTGTGGGCTTGCTATGTGTATTCTTGCCACAGTCTGCCACTGAGATCGATGTCTTTGTTATTAAATCCTGTCTACAAAAGGAAACATCCAGTGCTGAGAGATGTGAGTTTCGGTCTCAGTCTGGTCACTTCTTTAAACAAACAAAGTCTTGCAGCACTTGATTTGCAGTATTGAGGTTTCTTTGTCCATCATAGGTGTTAGATTGAGTTTCACAGTATTTTTCTATATTTATAAAACAGTTCTTCCTACCTTTGAAAGCACTACAGCATCCGTCTGTGTTAAAAAGGTATATTTTTGGTTTATACAACCTGTCCTTTACTTAAGAGGTTTTTGTGCAAATGTGAAGATCAATTTATATTCACTTGTTCCTCCTAAACTAATGGGTTCATCTATAGCTTCAAAGTAATTAATAATCATGCAAATTACTTCTAAAAGGCTGCACTGTGGATACTGAATATAAATTCCAATATAAACTACTTTCTACTGTTAGCCATATTGAAATTCAAATCCTCCTAATGAATGTGTAACTGTGTTTGAATAGTGGGTGGTAATAGGAGTCCCAAGAGGAAAGTTGTATTGCTCTTTAAAATACCTTAGAACTTAATAAATCTCTTTTACAGCGAGTATCAACCTTATCAGACATGATTCTCCAAAAATTCCATAAATTAAGAAAAAACTGCACTTCTGTCTTTAAATGTCCAGTGAAGTGCTTCGAAATGTGTTTTTTTATTCTATGTTTGACGTAATCTCAACTGAAACAGAAAGAGAGACGAGGAGATATAGCTCCTCCCCTTTTCAAAAAACTATATCAGTCTATTTAGTCTATATCACAGCTCTGCCGGTGCCAGTCTATAATTATATTACTGAGGCTGACTTACTATTTCTCTATGTTAAAATATGGTTCCTGTGTAATTCAAATGGGTTCGAAAGGGGTTTTGTGGTCTGTGCTGACATGCGCATATGATCCATTCTGTGCTGTCATCTCTCTGGGCTGAAGCAGTCTGTGGTTCCCGAGACATTAACACAAAAGCAGTCTTCAGTCACTTAAACTAAATCATATTTACACTGTCTGTATCCCCATATACTGTAGTACTGTCCACTAAATAAAAACAGACACTGCGTAATAGATTGTGTGACAAACCTAAAGCTTTGAATGTTTACAACTTATAAATGCAAACTTTGTCACTGTTTAGGAGCACATTAACTTGTCTTGAGTTAAGATATTGATACTAATACCTAAAAATTTGAATTTCACAGGGACTTGAAATAGACCCAACTTGAAAGGATCATCCAGATTTTTTCATTTTATTTTACTATCCCTTTAATCTGAGGTGGATTTCTGTTTTTAGCTGAAGCTGGTTTTAGCTGGTTTAAAATGGTCTCAAACTTAGTCAGGTTGGTGAAAAACTATTTTTGCTGGGCTTCCAGCTAAAAATTTTTCAAAATTCTTTTCAATCCTGCTAATAAGCCTGCTGGGAAACCAAAACCAGCAAAGTTTTATTTTTTAGCAGGGGTAACAGTACATTTAGTTTGTAGGAAGAATGATGAAATCTCTGACTTTTAGTATCTCTACAGCTTCATACTTTACAGTCTTCTACAGACTTTAAAGACTCTGCTTCTGAGAATACAGGGGTCTACATTTGTTGTCCATTTCATAGATGTCAAAAGTAGAAGACTTCAAGTGAAGTCTGATTGATACATACAGTAAATCTGTAATCATCACTTAAAACAGAAAAGCTGTTTGCGATAAGAAACATCTTTTTAAAAAGATCTCTCACAAATGATTTAATATTTCATTGGCAGTGTTGCTGAGTTTGTATTCTCTTTGTGAGGCAAACTCAACAAAATGTCAAATTAGGTTCTTCAAACCTCAAACTCTAATTCGGCATGAAAGGTTAACCTGCACTGCACTTAAAAATAAAGGTTCCAAATGAGGGTTATTGCAGCAAAGCAATACAACAGGGGTTATTAAAGTCTTTTTAGTAAAGTCTTTTTAATGAAGTAGTCCCTTTGATGTAAAAGGTTTTAAAGAACCTTTATTTGTACAGAGAATCTGACTGCAAGAAAGCTGAATAAATATGAAGATAATTCCCTATCAAATCGTTTTACATTATTATTAAAGACAAAAGTCGATGGATATTAAAGACGTTTGTCTTTAGTACATGATCTTAATACCAAAGTTGATTGTTCATGAAAAAAATCAGGACCATAAAAAAAAGGACCATAACCCTCTCACCATTAGCAGCAATGCTCAAGGCTACAGTGGTTTGAATGGAAAGCTGGGTCACATGCCACTTTGGTACACTGTAAGGCTGAATACTCTCTAAATATGTGCTATCTTTGCCCGCCATACTTACTCAGAGAGCCATGTGGGCAGGCAGCCCCATGTGGATTTTACATTTAAAGGTGCAAAATTACACAATCGCTCTGGTTTTACTAGAACAGATACATAATAGTGTACACTTTCACTCCATTGCCAACGCATTTGCAGCCCCCTCCGCTGCACTTACCGGTCTCCATGGTAATGTAGTTTAATGTACCAATCACAAACCTGGAGTGTGTACGCCAGGCTCTTTAAATGACCTGTTTATGAGCCAGCGCTAGTAGACGTGACGTAAATCTCAGGCTAGATCCACGCAGGGCCCTGCAAATCTGACAGATTTAGCTCCCGGAATAACAATGTGAACGTTCCTGCTAAATAATGACATGTGTCACTCAGAAAACGTACGCGTAAGAAAAGACTTTACCAGGATGAGACCTGTACTAATAAACCAAGCCTAGGTTGGCTGTTCAGTGAAAGCCGGAGGAAAACCTGAGGCGCCACAGAGAATTAATCCTATCTGTAATAGCTCCGCATGATGCAGGAGCTTGAAATGCTTTTAGAGGCTTTTTCATCTCATAATGTTGTAAATGGATACATTTATCTTCTAAATGCTCTTTCGTGTTCCCTCGAAGATATAGTCATTAACAATCTCCACACATGCACTACCCAGTCCATTTATTTATTATAAATAAGTTTGCCCACTAAATGACATTATGGTGATTGATCTTTGGTTAGTTAATAAGGCATTAGACATCATTTCCTTCCCTGAGGTTACATCGTGTCAGCTCAATATAGTTAAAGGTGCTGTAATGTACAATTAGATAACCCCCATCATCCCATCAAGCCAATACCTGTCAGAGTGTTCTTTCTGATTGGCTAAAAATACTCCCCTACAGAGATAACGATACTGGAAAGTAGTGGCACTTTAATCAAGTTACTAAAGAGACCTCAAATATGCAATTGTAAGTATGTTGGTCATGTTTCTCCAGCTATAGCCGAACGTGTCCCTGCTACTTTATGCTAAGGGAGAAGATGTATTTAATACATCTTACAGAAAAAGCATCGCCGGTTGTCAAGCATGACAGTTAATTTAGTTTGTGTGTTTTAATGAGAGGCAAATTTGTCTTTTTAATGTTTTGCTGAGAGATTGTTGCAGTTGTCATCAGCGGCACAGTGACAGAAAGCAATTTTCTCCCACAATTACTGTAGTTCTCAGACGTGCATCACTATTCCACAACTCTCTGTAGTAAAATGTCAACTCAAAATTCAAGCAAATGTTTTCCTAAAGAATATAAATGAACATCCACAGAGAAACATCTACAATGTGGAACTCCAAAGCCCTCAAAGTAAATATAACTGCTAGTACTATAGTTAACAGTCAAATGCTGATCCATGTCTGACCTACAAAATGCCAGCAAGCAATTGATTCTGGATTTAACTGGTCACCATGAATGGCCCTCATACATCGACCTCCTCCATCGAAATCCTAAATTTAATGCGGATGTAAACACACTAGACTGGCATGTTTTACTGTGGTTTTACACATTTAGCATTTTAATGTAATGCTGATATTAAAAGTAGTTAATATTTATAATAAAAAAACACATCTCTAGAGTTTGTGTCACACATCAGTGCCACAAACTGGCATAGCAATATCCTAATGTATTAAACATAAGCATAGGTAAGATGTGTTGTCATTTATGTAATAGAATTTTGAATTGTCAAAAAAAGCTCTGCTGCTTTTGTACCGTATCACGCTCGTCTCTTAATGCACTTGCTTTAGTGCTCTCATTTTGCATTGATGGCTTACAGCCTTACTCTGCTTCATACTACCATGATGATATGTATTGAATACTTTAGCTCACCTAGGAACATGAATTCTGCAGGAGCCCCGTAGGATGTAATGAAGACACAACTCCCATGAATCCACACTCATTCACAGCGTCATCAAAATACACCTTTGTTTGTTGTGAATACACGCTCTCTAGTGGTGAAAATGACATGCTGTGCTTTTAAGATTATTTGAAATAAAGATAATATCTATTCGACATGAGTGAAAAAAGTTATTATTGTTTTGTACAATTGGGGGCGGCGCAGTGGCACAGTGGGTAGCACTGTCGCCTCACAGCAAGAAGGTCCCTGGTTCGAGCCTCGGCTGGATCAGTTGGCATTTCTGTGTGGAGTTTGCATGTTCTCCCCGTGTTCGCATGGGTTTCCTCCAGGTGCTCCCGTTTTCCCCACAGTCCAAAGACATGCGCTATAGGTGAATTATGTAAGCTAAATTGTCCGTAGTATATGTGTGTGAATGAGTGTATGAGTGTTTCCCAGTGATGGGTTGCAGCTGGAAGGGCATCCGCTCCGTAAAACATAGGCAGTTCATTCCGCTGTGGCAACCCCTGATTAATAAAGGGACTATGCCGAAAAGAAAATGAATGAATGAATGAATAATTGAGTGTCTAATTGGTAGATACTGTATGTTCATTTATATCAGGTTATGCAACCTATATTTGCATTGTATCATAACACATAATATGGTAAATGTATTATTTAATTATAGATTTTAAAATTCTGAAAATTACCACCACAAACTTAGTCATCTTGGTAGCAAAATCGTGGAGGGAATGTATAAAGATCCTTAATCACATGCATTTGAAAAATACAATTTTCAGGAGTTTTTTTTTTTCTACTGAAAGTTTTTATATAGTTAATTTTTTTTCTGAAAGATGTTTTACTAGTTGAACAACTGGCATGTTGTGAAACAGCGATACACTCCACTGAACATGCTGTACTTCTGTCCCTCACAGCCTTGTTTTCATTCCTGTCAAAAATAAATATGGTGCTATTCTGACTGCAGTCTATTGGTATACAATATTTACATTTAATCCTTTGGCAGATGCTTTTACCCAAAGTGACTTGACAAATGAGGACAATTGAAGTAATCAAAGCAATGAAAGAAGAATATGTAAATATGCCGATTATAATATATTCAGATACTACAGTATCTGCATATGGAAAGCATGTGAATTAATGAGAACTTTTTATTCAAACAGAAACTATGAAACACAGAAACATCAACACAGAATACGTTCCTTAAGGTCTTTATAGCCACACGACTGGAATGACTGATGAGTGGAAGAGAATGCAAGGTCTTAAAACATGTTTTTGAAGGTTGAACAAGATGCTGAACAAAAGTGATGTGCAGCTCAATGCCAGTGTTGTTCCTTTAATATGCCTTTTGAATAATGATTTTTGAACATTTCTAATGATTCTAACACTGATATTTCAGCTTTGACTTACAAATGAACAAATCCATCCCAATGGACCTGATTTGTACATCAATAAATCACTTAGATTGTATTTATTTTTAACAGTATGATTATTTGTGCATACCCTCATTAATATTCATGAACAAAGTCTTCCATGACATCTTAATCAGCACATTTGTGTATAATCTATCCCTCGCAACCATCGCTTTACTGCATTTTAATACTAAGCATCACCCATGGTGAAATAACTGTGCTTATAATAAACAGGAAGGAGGGTCTTAAGGCAATATGTACCGTACAACACAACTGTGCCATCTCAAACCTGATCTTTAAAGCAGCATAAACACAGTAACTTTCTAAAAGAGCACTTAATGAGTGAGAAAGACCACAGGCACATCAGAATCACGACACGCAAGAGACAGATGAGTCACAGAGAGACACAGCATCAAAAGATCCTCCATGGTCATTCGCCGACCTCCCGGTAATGAGACATAAACGTGAAAAGAAGTGTTCACATAGTTTCCTGTGCTGGCTGAAAGGACACCAGTGTGCTCAAGATGGCTCATTACCCAATACACGACTTCAGTCCATCCTCTCGGCGGAAAATCCGCCAGTAATGACAGAGCTTCAGCACAGGATTAATGAAGAAATGCTTGTCACATGCTGTGAAGCCGCACGTACATTTGTGGATCTGTGAAAGCTGCCACAGGATAAGACTGCAAAGGTCACCTTCACTGATCTGATGCCATGCACTCTGTTATTGAGAAAACAGTTTGAACAGGTGATGGTTTGCATATTTTGTAGCTAATGTACTAACTGACAATCTGCTTCGGAAAACTTGGGTTTTACTGGCTCTAGTGTTCATTTACACTGGAAACTGCACTGAATCCACAAATTACTTTATTTTTCCAACAACAGCAAGGCCACAGATCTCAAAGTTGGCAGATTGTGGTGGAAAAGTTTGGACCTTTTTCTGAGCATACTCTCTAAATACATTGTCAACATTGTATGTGTACCACTGAGCCAATGGCTTTGTCTCTAAATCTATAGAGAAACCTCTTAAAGCATAAGCACACTACCAACATGTCTGTTAGTCTGTTACAGAAGTCATGCGTTTTTATGCTGCCTTTAAAGATAGCATCTCTAGAGCAAAAGTGTCCATCCTGTAATGCTCTTAAGAGGAGCTCGACAGGAAAGATGAAGTGAGAGGAAGTGAGGAATTCGCTTCAAAGGTGTGAGAAAAGGGCACTTCTAACCACCTGAACCACTGGGCAGTGCAGTGCATCATTGAAATGGTGGCTGCGAGCCTTTGAATACCAGAGAATTGATCAATTTACTGCTGAGAGAAGCCTGCACCCAATGGCAAATTTACCACAACCATTTTGAATGGATGAATATGAATATGTCATGGTTATGTTACGCATGATCTGTGGTGACTGTGACTGCAAGGTCTTTTTCCAATCACATCATCCACTTTTACTATTTCCTGTCGCATCTTCTTTATACCATCGCAAAAAAAATCCCTTATTTCACTATTCAAATGTTTAGTCTCTGTACATGTTTTATGTGAATGTACAATTAATTAGTAAAACCAGCAATTTTGTGAAATGCCACTACTAATATTATTAATTCAGAATAACAGTTTTTCTATTGAAATGTATTCTAAAATGCAATTTATTCCTCTAAAAGAATATGCATTTTTTATACATTACTAATTTACAGTTACTTCAGCCTTCAGTGTCACATGATCCTTCAGATATCATTCTAACATGCTGATTTAGTGCTCAAGAAAAATTTATTATTATCAATGGTGAATTTTTTTTTCTTGATACATTTTCTCTGGATTGTTTTAATGAATAGAAGATTCAAATAAGCATAAATGAGAAACTTTCGTCTCTACTGCCACATTTAATCAATGCAATGTCCTTCATGAATAAATAATATAAATAATCAAAATAATCTAATATAAAATAATATTAAAAAAGTGATAGAAATATGCCTAAAATAAAATGTAAAAGTTCTTAACCAAAAACTGATGCAATAAATGTATTTGAGCTATAAATATATTTTTGGGCATGACAAGATTTAATTTATCTCAGTCCAACATTCTCCTTCTCTGCTGCAGAAAATTTAATTCATATATTTATGGCATCTAGAATCTATTGCAACTGCATTTTTATGGCACATCATCCAAAATCCTCAGTAAACTCCAGTATACTGTATGCAAAACTCTGCTGCTCACTCACTCTCATTCTCATGACCTTCTCATCATTCCCAAAGCCCTTCATAACCAGTATCCTTCGGCAGAACTCAAGCTCCTTCAAAGCTCAAAAAATATCTTTTCCTTCCTCGCCGTTCATTTATTAGTCATGTTTTCAGATACTTTTAAAGGTGCAGTTTGTAATATTGACAGCTAGCAGATGAAATGGGCACTGCCGTTCAAATTCAAAATATTGGCAGACGTGGGTTGCCAGATTGAGAACACAAACTGGAACAAGGGCAACCAAGCTTTAAGCTGTCTTTATCCATCTCCAATATTTTATATTTCGTCTGGGTAAATTTCCCTGACAGTTACATATCAAAATGCGCTTTCTACTGTTAGAATACTGAATACTTGATGCTAAAATATCTTCTCAAATCTATGTACTGTTTATTTATGGCAAGGTTATAGGTAGTCCTTCACAGCATAATTCAGCTGTCAAATGAGGTGGTGGTTTATAAAAATGCTTTAAAAAACTGTATACTTCATGCTGTATGCATACTTGGCACACATGTATATATGGATAGTTGACAAACAAACTTTTTTTTTTTTCAACAACACTTGTTAGATAATTTTAATAAATTATAAATTATTTACATAAAGAATATGTAAAAAAAATAATAATAATAATTCTGAGACTAAAACATAACAGGTGCTTCACAGTAGCTTCAGTCACATGATCTTGAATGGGGTCCTTCAACTAATTAAAGTTTTCAGTGGAATTATTGATTTAAAATAAGCATATAGTGTCAACAGAGGACATGGTTTTCAATGACCAAATGTATAAAGTTCCTATTTTTTAGAAATATATGGATGAAAAAGTATTGCCATTTACTAAAATAGCCACTTGTAAAATGATTTATTATTTTTTATTACATTTATTAATGATTTTATGGTTTTATTTTTCATTTTTAAGGGTTATAATTTACTGAACTATGCTTGAGACAGTCACACCATTAGACAATTTTGACATTTGGCTCAAAAACCCATGTCTCAAAAACCCATCTTTGTCCATGGAAGATAAAGAAATGTTTAATCATTTACTGCATTTTAAATGTTGTCATACTACTTAAATTCCTTTTTGTCATGTATGACAGTGAAAATGCAACGTCATGTCAACGACTAATTTATCAATGCAAAATCACAAAAAAATGATGTCTTTCAGCAACTATCATATTTAATATTGTGAAACATTGAGGAAATGCAGAGGAATCTCAATTTGTGTAGAGCAAGGCAGGAACCCTCAGCTAAATGTGCTCCATCATTGAGCCTTAGATTGCACTGCATGAAAATCTGTCATGCTGTTCTGTTAAATAAAGACATATGAAACACTGCAACTGAATGCAGTCTGCTGCTGCATCAAGAAATGCCAATTGAATGTTTGTTGATGGTGAAAGCTTTAGGATGCTGCTGGTGCTCAGGGCCAGAACTGATCTCGGATTATCAAGAACACAGTGGAAATGTGTGCTTGACTCATCTCCACATTTCAGCTTGTTTCTGGGAAAAACGGACATTGAAGGTTTAAATAGACTATCCAGAATTCCGTGAGCAACAGAGGCAAAAGCAAACATCTGTCCTTTCTGAAGTTCAGATCTGCATCAGTTGAAAATGTATGGGCCATTATGAAAAGGAGTTTGAATTTTTGAATTCAGTTTGAATTTATCTGAATTTTTGTATTAAGGCAGATTGGGAAGTATTGTTTAAAAGGAAAGTTGATGTGATACAGTGTATGCCTCTGTTCCAACTTTTTTGGAGTATGTTGCATGCTACAAAATTTTCTTTTTGTTTTTTGATAACTAAATAAAAGTCAAAGAAAAGTAGAAAATGCATATTCTTCATTTTATTGCATAAAAGTCTTAACTTTTCTGGAATTCGGGTTGTATATGTTGCTCATAATTGCCACATGCTAGCTAATGCACTATCAAACGTTAACAAAAGGCGCTTGCAGCAATCACAATTGATGCCCTCACCTATATTAATTTTTCAGCAAATAGCATCAGTGATCAATTTTTACTGATGTGTGTTGGCAACAGAGTGATTAATATCATACTGACATTTTTCTGACAGCTCTGTGCCAGAACCAAGTGGGACATGCCAGGACTCTGCTCCGTTATGGATCTAGCTGTCACTTTTCGATAGAATCTAAGCTCGTTTAATAACAGAAGCGCTTTAATTTGGATCCATCCTTTTATCACGAAAGCTTTTAAATTCACTGCAATGTGACATTAATGAAAAATGTTCCAAAACCGCCCATTTGTGGTTGGAAGATTAGAGCAAAAGGTTATAAGTCTCCTCTCAATATGACTGACAGAAAGCCTCTCAAACTGCAAGAGATTTTGCTCAGAACGTTGCAACTGTTGTCGTCCCACGAGCCCGCAGGCTGTAATAGCTTTTGTGTCTGCTCTTCCAGTCTCGCTGGGTTTGCTTTTATTAGTTCCTGTCAGTGTCTGGCCCGCTTTGCTTTGCTATCGGTGTTCGAACAAAGTTATTATCTAATGTAGGCTAATATAGGACATAAAGACCCTCGTTTATGTCAATTTCTCAGACAGAGTCAGACATTTTTCACCCCATACAGTTGCACATTACGTGAAATGGCTGTAATTTTTCACAGGCCAAAGATGAATGAGCACAATTAGCCACATGCTTGCCTTCACATGAAAACAAATCACTGCGATCCCTACAAAGCTCTAAATGTGACCAGAGGCTCAACCATCAGTAAGACTGTGATATTTAGCGATAAGGATTTGTAAAACTACACTTTTTTTTAAATCCTCCTTTAAAAAACCAACAAAAAAAAAACTCACTTGAACAGGGAAACGGGCAGATTTTCAACAGATAAATATGCTAGTCCTCACAAAAACAGATTATACTTAATAACTGAGGCATTTGAAGTCAATTTACAACTAATTTATTATCAAAGGTGGTTGATTTTATACAAAGGTGATGCTTTAATGAAAATGTGGTCCTTGGTGATCCATTAAATGCAAGTCATTGGTTCTTTGTCATTTTTTGATGAGGATTGAGGGTTTATGAAGCAAAATGAAAAGTTATTTCCTTTAATTATTACCTTAAGCCCCAACAAACAGTCCTGAGTGTGTTTACAGTGGAGAGGGAGGACAGTGGAGAGGATGTTGTACTGTTCATCAAAACCTTGGTTGGGATTATGATGCACATGGCAACCATATAGAACCTTTGTTTATATAAGTAAACCAAAACTTGTAGCAAACCTATATAAAAAAACTGCTTAACAAAGACTGGTTTCCTACAGAAAAATCCAACAAGAGCTGCGTACGAAATTGCATTCTACTTTTGGATACAATTGCATACTCTATTTGATATATCTACTTAATGACCTTTAGAAACTATTTTCTCATTCATTCATTTTCTTTTTTGGCTTAGTCCCTTTAATTAATCAGGGGTCAGAAAATATGTTCTATATAGCATAAATGTGAGTAGTATGAATGGAATAGTATGTATAGTATAGTATGGAGTAGTATGTTGTCATTATCACATGACCTATCCGCACCAGTTGTGTTGCTTTTCTCCCTTTCATAAATGCATTGCAATTTGCCTACTCTTACTATGTTCTAAAAGTATGTAGCTTTGGGACATACTGCTTCTTCATTAAGAGATTGTTCTGCTTAGTTACGTGCCCTGCTGTCAATCATCTTGTCACATCATCTACATTTTTTTTCATATTTCATTTCCTACCATTGGATATTTTCAAGTAGATTTGATATTAATTAACAATCATTCAAAACATCTTTACCAAAGTCTCCAATTAACCGTTGGTCTGGCGTGTCTGTCATGTTTGTAGTTTGTTAACACTTTTTTCCTGTGCTTGTAGTTCTAACTGAGTTCAAGTCCAATATTAGCGGTTAGTATACACAGATGTGCACTTCAAATTTCTACCTAGACCTAGTAGACCATCTGTGTAACTTTGGAATACTCATTTCAACACACTATGATTTGGGACACACTAACTCTGTTTTCAAATACTATTTAGGACAAATAGTATGCAAATTGAGATAGTATAATGTCCACTGGATGCACAGCTCAGATTCTTGCCAGAAGTAGCAGGTCATCCGGGTGTTTCTCACCTACTGTTTTTCAAATACTATTATTTTGGACATACTACTCTGCTCACATACTGTTTTTCGTATGCAATTTAAACAGGGCGCGCCATAAAGAAAGTTTATTTTACTCCATTTGTTTTGTTGTATGGAGTGTATGTGCATCAGCAACTGAACATCTGTCATCTGTCAAATGTAGCAGATTTTATACAAAGTTGGATACTTTGATGGCTGTAGACGGCACATGTTAAAAAGTGTATAAATCCATCACCTCTAAACCACTGCTTCAAGAAAATGAAAGCTAAAAATAGAAAAACTACTTTAGTCAACCTGACTAATAAATAAGTGCCAACCTGATTTGAGCAAGTAGGACATGTTCCTGAA
Source organism: Danio jaintianensis (assembly GCA_903798115.1). Lineage (NCBI taxonomy): Eukaryota > Metazoa > Chordata > Actinopteri > Cypriniformes > Danionidae > Danio > Danio jaintianensis. The sequence goes on from CAIGQV010019029.1 coordinate 1,217,847, forward strand.
TTAACATCTACGTTGATCCTGGAACAACACTCCAATTAGGCAATCAGAATTAAGGGATATGTTTACTGTTTACGTTAAGTTTAGGCTTACGGTTAGGTTTATGCACTTCTACTTGATTATTATCCAACTATTATTCCCCTCTGATTTTGGGAATAATTTACAGTTATGGTTGGGTTTAGGGTTAGTGAATAGGTATGGATTACATTTTCGAACAAAAATGATGTTCCAGGATCAACATAGATGTTTATCCAGGATCGCATCGTACTTGGCAAAATCATGACGAATAAATAAATAAGCCAGCACATCATCGCTTTCCAGGGTATAGCTTATTAGTTTTAACCATTAGCCTATGCTGGTAGATGCTGTAACTAGACCATAATGAGGACAACAAAAAATCGTATTTATCTAAAAGCACTGCTTTTCCATTTTATTTCTGGCTAAATTCTCACTTAGACTGACTTGTTTGACAGCTGCGTTTGCTTCTTGCATTTTTTACAGTGTCTCGCACATGACACAGTATTCTAAGAATAAGGTGTTCAAGTTGTCTCTGATTTTTTTAATTATACTGCACTGCATCTTGTGTTTATTTCCACAACTAGAAATCTGATATATGGCTATATATTACATTATATATACATTATATACAAGTTTACTTTTGGATTTCACATATATAAAACATATGTCACTTGTAACATATATTTTGAGATATTGCAAAAATGGTTTCATATTTTTTTTTAAATCACTGAAATTACAAACATGTACATATGTTAAAATAAATTAGCTATAATGTTATATGTGTTCGTATATGGCCATATATGAACATATACAAAAATATATTATATCTAATATATTTGAACATTTACATATTTGAAATTCCAGTGGTTGAAAAAAAATTAACAGACATTTTTTTCAATATTTTAAAGCACAGGATGCATATATGACATATGTTGCATATATGTGAAATCCTAATATGAACTTGCATATCATATATCATTTACATATTTTCCATGTATCAGGTTTCTATAGGAGTTCCTCACAATCAGGATGTAGGTGACATTTTTTCTTCAATACATCAATTTTTTTATTTTTTTTTTAAACGGTGGCTCTTGGTGATTCATAAAATGCAAGTCAACAACTAAGTTTGAGACAAAATTAATACTCATGGCTCCTGGAGATTCAGTATGGATTTATAAACTCAACACTATTCACAACATTTACAGTGTAAGCACAGATATTCCAAAAATAATACTCAAAGTATATACACTAACCAAGTAAAATGACTCGAGTATTTTACACCCCTGCAAGCAACTACTACAAAATGAGTAGAACCCATAGTATCTCTCTAATAGGTCTGTGTTTTTACACTCAACCATCTGCCCTTGACGTGAATGAGAACTGATTGTTCTTTTCAAGTATATTACACCATCCTGATGTGTCTTGATTACAGGCTGGATCACACAGACCTAGACAGCGAAAGCTCTGGAAAAGACACATATATTCTGGCCGAAACACGCCATGACCGACTCCAGCGAATGAGCGTCCTGTAGGTCTGCAGAACAGAGGGGCTACAGCCAATGTGATGTGCCTTTTGCTTCATGTAAAGAGAGCACTGATTGCTTTCAGTGGCCCCTCTGGCCTTCAGCAAGTCTATTTCCATTATCCCAGCAATCGATTCGCTGCAGCTCCACCATCCCTCTGCCCTTTACTGCAAACTTTAGCCTCTTTCTGAAACACAGGCCCTCTGGTACTCAACACATCTGTGTTTTCTTTCTCTCTCTTCCCATCTCAGATGTGGCCAGAGCGATTGAGCTGCTGGAGAAATTACAGGAGTCGGGTGACGTCCCGGGTCACAAACTGCAGTCCCTGAAGAAAGTCCTACAGAGCGAGTTCTGCACGGCCATTAGAGAGGTGAGACCTGTGTTATGCTTCACCTTTACCTCCGCTTTAGGTTTAGCACAATATATTCTACAGAACACACAGTGTAAATATATATCCTCATATTTCAGTGATAGTTCCACACTCAAAACAATTACTTTTGCTGCTTGTTCAAACTACTTATTTAAAATGAGTTGAAACAACACAATTCTTACATTTTTGGGGGGGACAAATTTATTGATTTATGTTCAATCAACATAAAATGGTAAAAAACCATTAGGTTAACTTAATCAGTTTGTGTTGGGACGACATGAAGGGATTTTGTGGAACCCGGCAGTTTTTAAAGTAAAGTAAATATGAAAATTCTCTCATAACTGAAAAGGGAAATGTTTAACAAAATGTTCAGGCTGCTATTTTGTTACATTTAGAAAAAAAGAAAGAAAACAATGATATCCACATGGCAAATAAAGAAGGTGAAGCCATATTTTAATCGGACAATTGCCAAATGCATTATGGCCTCCAAACATGTCTTAATTGTATTTGAATTGCACTTAAACACCTTACATTTCTGTTTGTGTTTGTGGATATATCAAAGTTGTTATTGTTATCTAAACCTAAAATTCTTTAAGATATATTTTTAATAATTGAAGACTGAAATTAAATTTGAAATTAAATGTTTACTGTTGACAAATTTTACATATTTTTAACAAATTTGACAGCACGGTGGCTCAGTGGTTAACACTGTCGCCTTTCAGCAAGAAGGTCGCTGATACGAGTCCCGGCTGGGCCAGTTGGCATTTCTGTGTGAGTTTGAGTTTGCATGTTCTCCCCGTGTTGGCGTGGGTTTCCTCCGGATGCTCCGGTTTTCCCCACAGTCCAAAGACATGTGCTATAGGTGAATTGAATAAACCAAATTGGCCGTAGTGTATGAGTGTGTATGGGTGTTTCCCAGTACTGGGTTGCGGCTAGAAGGGCATCCGCTGTGTAAAACATATGCTGGAATAGTTGCCGATTCATTCCGCTGTGGCAACCTCTGAAATAGAGACTAAGCCGAAGGAAAATGAATGAATGAATTTCTTGTTCCCATTTAAAATAAAATGTTGTGATTTAGAGCTTTTTTTTGGCATAAAGTAAATTTTTATACATTTTATACAGCACACTAATAAGGTGAAAACATGGTCTGCACGGTGGCGCAGTGGGTAACACGATCACCTCACAGCAAGAAGGTTGCTGGTTCGAGCCTCAGCTGTTAGCGTTGGCGTTTCTGTGTGGAGTTTGCATGTTCTCCCCGTGTTCGCGTGGGTTTCCTCCGGGTGCTCCGGTTTCCCCCACAATTCAATTTAATTCAATTCATCTTTATTTCTATAGCGCTTTTACAATGTAGATTGTGTCAAAGCAGCTTCACATAGAAGATTATAGTGAATTGGAATGATGTCCGTTCAGGTTTTAGAGTTTAAGGTCAGTTCAGTTCAGTGTGGTTTAAATTTTCACTGCTGAGAGTCCAAACACTGAAGAGCAAATCCATCGATGCGCAGCTCTACAGGTCCCGAACCATGTAAGCCAGTGGCGACAGTGGCGAGGAACGAACTTCACCAATTTGCGAAAGTGAAGGAAAAAAAACCTTGAGAGAAACCAGGCTCAGTTGGGCACGACCATTTCTCCTATGGCCAAACGTCTTGTGCAGAGCTGCAGTCTAGGCACCGGAGGCTGGTGAACGCTGGACGTCAGTGAAGACTCGTCTGTCACTGGGGTCTCACAGGAATCAGTCTCATGCTCTCCACTCCTCCATGACCACCACAGCAGCTCCTCAGGATACGGCCTGGACTGGGATTATGGAACCCAGGTCTTGGATTGCATTAGTGGCACTAAGTCCAAAGACATGTGGTATAGGTGAATTGGGTAAGTTAAATTGTCCATAGTGTATGAGTGTGTATGGATTTTAAAATTGGGAGGAAATGTTATTAGATCTTTAGAAAAAAAAATTATAGGATTTTACTCAAACCCAAACCTAGTAAATCCAGAGAAACTGAGATTTTTCAAGTGCTGTCTTAACTTTTAAGTAGCTGTATAATCTTGTAGCTACTTCATTTTTTCCTGGTTTTCACAATGTTGTTTTAGTATAATCCTTAAAATGAGTTTGCTGCATTGCTTAGTTCTCTTCAGTAATTTATTTTTAAATGCCTATTTCTATTGCAGAGCAGCAGAGGGTGCATTTGTTAGATACAAACTGAAGATGAATTTGGGATAAACTCTGCTTGACGTCAGTGACAGATTTGTGTTGAGGTTGTGATGGTAGAAGTGTGTCTGTCAGGCAGAGATAGTGATGTCTGGTGCCTGTTTTACTCCGCTCCTTCTGTGAACTTGCAGAAATGCAATTATTCAGAGAATGAGGTTGACCCGGGCAACTGCGGTCTAAACGGGAACATCTTCACTTTAAGATTTCTACTTCCACCATATGCTCCAACACCAGAACTGCACTAGTACACAACTCTAAATTTATCTTACAACTTGGGATGCCAGCAATTAATCGATGATGGACTAACTTTAAATATACCTTATTGATGGTTGATTAAAGGGATAGTTCACCCAAAAATGAAAATGGTCATCATTTATTCACCCTTGACTTGTTCTAAACCTGTTTAAGTTTTTCTTTGTTTTGTTGAGCACAAAAGAAGATAATTTGAAGAAAGCTGAAAACCTGTAAGCATAACCTATGTAATGTAATGTGTGTATTTATATAGTGCATTTACCGTGTATGGCCATATACCCAAAGCGCTTCACAATCATGTGGGGGTCTCTCAACACCACCACCAGTGTGCAGCATCCACTTGGACAAGACCTCACCCCACACCAGCTATTGGTAGAGTGGAGAGAATGTGATACAGCCAATTCAGTGGATAGGGATGATTAGGAGGCCATGATGGTTAAGGGCCTATGGAGGGATTTGGCCAGGACACCGGGGTTACACCCCTACTCTTTACGAGAAGTGCCATGGGATTTTTAACGACCACAGAGAGCCAGGACCTCGGTTTAACGACTCATGCGAAAGACGGCACTCATTATAGCGTCCCCTTCACTTTACTGGGGCATTAGGACTCACACAGACCACAGGTTGAGCGCCCCCTGCTGGCCTCACTAACACCACTCCCAACAGCAACCTAGTTTTCCCAAGTGGTCTCCCATCCAGGTACTGACCTGGCTCAGCCCTGCTTAGCTTTAGTGAGTAACCGGTCTTGGGCTGCAGGGTGATATGGCTGTGGCTATGTTTCCATCCACCTATTGTTATGTGCATTTAGAATATTGCATAAAAAATGTTTAATGAATGTGCACAAAAAACATATGCATTAAAATTAGTAGCATAAACTTTTTATCCTATAAGAAAAAATGTGCATAAACTACGATGGAATCACATTTACCAAAGAAGTACCAGCATGCACATCAAAAAAGTAATTTTGATCAGATAATGTGATATTAAAAATGGCTTGTGATTGGACAGCATTAATGGTCAAACCAGCAGTGTGACCACATTAAAAACAAATCTGAACTGTTGTTTTGGTCATTCTAAAATACCAAAGCTAAAGTCAGTCATCAAAGTAGTTCCCAGAACTTTCTTGAGCGGCTACGCTCCCAAAGTGTATCTCATGTCTTAAAAAGCCACCGTGCATTCATTGAGTTTCATCTTCATCTTCTGAGGTGCAAGTATACAAGAAAAAAAGGCCCACAGTGACTTCTCCTACAGCAAATTCTTATTTTCTTTTTGCTATTTGGCACAGGTTTATCAGGAAGTTTCGATTTTTGTTCTCTTTGACTCATTGGATGGAAAGAAGATTTGGATTTGCAAATCTTTTATGTGATATTCCAGTTGCGCATAAGTTTAGTTTGTATGGAAACATAGCTGTTGGCCTCCATAGTAGAAAAGACAAATATCATGGAAGCCAATAGTTACAGGTTTCCAACATTCTTCAAAATATCTTCTTTTGTGTTCAACACAACCAAAAATCTCAAACTTTTTTGGAACAAGTCAAGTGTGAGTAAATGATGGAAGACATTTCATTTTTGGGTGAACTATCTCCTTTAAGTTTGGACATCATTAGCGTGCATGGCTTTGAGGTGCATGCAGCTTAGATGTAAAACATGTACGACGAGAGGGAAAATGAAGTGAGTACTCATGAATTTATGAAACATTCTCTGCAACAAACCTTGGAGAAACAGAACAAAGCATCAGTTTACTGTCCAAAGTTAATTAAGTCAATTAAGGACAGCATTATTCATTCATTTTCCTTAGGCTTAGTCCATTTATTCATCAGGGGTCGCCACAGCGGAATCAACCGGCAACTTATCCAGCATATGTTTTACACAGCGAATGCCTTTCCAGCTGCAACCCAGTACTGGGAAACACCCATACACTCTCACATGCACACACATACACTACTGGCAATTTAGTTTATTCAGCTCACCTGTAGCGCATGTCTTTGGACTGTGGGGAAAACCGGAGCACCCGGAGGAAACCCACGCCAACACGGGGAGAACAGGCAAACTCCACACAGAAATGCCAACTGACCCAGCCAGGGCTCGAACCATTGACCTTCTTGCTGTGAGGCGACAGTGCTAACCACTGAGCCACCATGTCGCCCCTGGACAGCATTATGAGATCATTAATTATCTGTAAATGAATCAGAGTATCATCTCAACATAGCTGGTACATTTAGCTCATGAACATGTACAGTACACTGAAAAAAATTATTCATTGGATTTACTAATTTTGTTTAATTTAATTTTCTAAACAATTTATATGGGCTGAATTTAAACAAACAAATTACATTTAATGTTCAACTTAATTTGTTTGTTTAAATTCAGCCCATATAAATAGTTTCCAACCACGTACCTTAAAATAATTTAGTAAATCCATTGAATTATTTTTTGTGCAATAAGCATGTTCTAATAAGTGAGTGCATGTCAGTGGAAGCACCATGTTTAAACACAACTTTTCTTTCTTTAAAAAAAATGCTGTGCCACAGACACCTTTTCAGCAACTCTTTTTTTCACATGAATAAATTTATTAATCATAAATTTAAACAATGATCACAGACAATATTTGTACTATTACCTACAGCATTTTCCTAGTGCAAAAGCATTTTCCCTTTCAGGGATGTGTGTGTGTGTGTCTGTGTGTTTAGTCTAACTCAGGACAAGAAAAGAAAGCCATTATGTTAATTGCTTTGTTTATTTAATTAATTATTACCAGAGTGATTATATGCTGGCTTTTGGTGTGACACCACAGCTGTGCTTTCTGTCAGTAGTGGGCTGAGCTTGTTTAATCATGTGCTTGTTTTGAAACAGTATAAGGAGGTTCGTGACCAAACTATATGATAAACAACAAGGGAAAAAAAATACAAGCAACATTCCTACAGTTTTTAGCAGACTTGTGTGGTTGGAACTGCAGCTCTTGACCTCAGCATAGTCAGCTCTTACAAGCATAATCATATTCTTCTTATTATGACATTAGAACTTAAACAGATCGTGCACTTGAGGAAAAGAAGCATGCTAACATGCAGTGCAGTCTGCATCTTTCATTCCCTACATATACAAATCTTATTCTATGTCTTTTTGTTTGTTAGAAGAATTAAGGTACATGTCCACCGAATAGTTTTTTCTCAAGCCGAGTGAATTTTTTTAATTTGTTGTCAATGAAAGAGCCTAATTTTTTAGAATGCCAGCAGCATGGCAAGGCAATGAGCGTCCGTTTTACGCAAATCGATGATTGCTCTGAATGTTTATAAAGCTCCAATAGTAGGATAAGCACTCACAGATGATTTTTTTGTGAAAGACCGCTGGTGTTTTAAGCAGCAAAAAAAAGACTTTGGTGGACACGCGCACTAAAAGCTGTTTTGAAGAGTGTGTATATGCATAAATATTCTAGTACCACAGAATAACCCTAGAAACTAAATTGCAAAGTATTCTTTAGATAAAGTGTTCATTACTCCTTGCAAAAATGGGTAACACTTTAAATTAACTACACACTAAGAATCATTTATTAAGCATTAGCAAATAGTTCATTCATTATTTGTTAAGCATTAACTCTACATTAATAGACGTTAGTAAGCAGTTTATAAATACATCAACAAATGCTGTAATCTTGACCTATACTCACATGTATAATGTGCTTAATGATTGTATTTTCATACTTTGTTAATTAATTTTTCATTATTTACAGACCAGTTATTTAAGAATAGTTGGTGTTTTTTTTATAAATCATTAAAAATCATGCATAGAATGCATAAATAAATGATTAATAAACTATTCAAAATATCATTTATATATCTTATCATTCAGCCATATAGTAATAGATACTTTGTATGTTAATAAATGCTTTATTAACTCAATGTCATCCAGTTTTGTGATCTAATCTAAAGTGAGGACTATTTATGCTTTGTAAATCCCTTATATATGACAATTTATAACACTTTAAGAAATGATTCATAGTGTGTAGTTATTCTAAAGTGTTACCAAAAAATGTACATTACTTAGCTTTTGAATATTTTAATTACCATAAGTTACTAATAGCAGTTGTAACTTCTAACCAATGCATTTCAAACATTTTAGTTTAGCAAATGGTCATGACTAGATAGTTAGTTGCTCTAATTTCTTTTCTTATTTTTTTGTGGGTAATGTAATATGCATCAGATGGTCCATAAATGCTTTGTGTACAGTCTGTGCCTGAGATTAATGTATGGATGAGTAAAAGTGCCAAAACCGGATGTGGAACATCTCTAGAGACGTGCCTAAAAATGAATGAGATTCAGCGCTTGAATCCTTAAGCACAGTTAATTTCTTGGCAAAGTTTCTCATCAGTTACAGAGAACAGTGTTTTAATGTAATAAAACTTTTGGTAGGACATCAATTCACAATCCCAGCATCCATCAGGCCGAGCCGTGCATGGATGCCCTATGAGCTCATTTCATGGGCCGGCAGTTGCGTGAGGTATCATATGGCACAATCTGTCACTTACATTGCCATAACGAGAGTGGGAAAGGACAGTCGCATGGCACAACGTCCACTCAATTTACATCGCCAACAGCCAAGATCTGCAGGACAGGGACAATGTCAGTAAGACAAAATGTGCTGTGAGAATGTCCTCAACCAAATAGAACATGAAAATTAGATGCCACAAACACAAAGCACTCAAAATCAAGATGATCAGTGCCTATATGGTGGTTCATGGCATGAGGTGTCATTTCAAGACATTTAGATACAGAGCCCAAAACATCTCCAAAGACCCCCATACAAAGTTAAAAAAAAATCTATGAATGCATGAAACTATGGACAGTAATTTATTGTGTTATTATTTATTATTGTGTTTACAGTCATCTTTTTACAAGCAAATTTCTTTTTCTTTTTGCTTAAAAAAATCTATTTGCATAAAACAGATGTCAAATATAAAATACATTTTAGTAGTCTCACAATATTTAGACAGTAAAATAAGTAATGAACAATTAATAATTAAAAATGGATTAACTATGTAATATGAAAAATTAAATAATCATAGTTTAATAAATAATATGAAAAGTAACTACTGACAATAAAATAATTTAAGATTCTTTATTGTTTGCCCATTCTACCTTGATCTAAGTGACAAATTTTAAGTATTTTCAGCGGTAATCGAAATGGAAATGTTTATTAACTAGTAATTTGAGTAAATTAACTGAAAAAAAGGGTAAGTTTAACCCAAAATATGAAAATGATGTAACTAGCTAATCTCATGTTGTTTCAAACCCACTAGACTTCATTAATCTTCGCAACACAAAGCAAGGCATTTTAATGAAACCTGAGAGATTTCTGTCCTTCCTTTGAAACTGTTCAACCAAACATTTCAAGCTTCAAAATGTTTAGAAAAGCAATGCAAAAGTAATCCAGTGTGACTACAATGGTTAAATCCGCCGTTTTATGGAGTTATGTAAATGCTTTTAAGCATAGATATTTAAGATGTGTTAATGAGCAAAATTAATCTTTAATGCACTCTTATGTACTAACGCTTATTTCTTTGAGCTTCTGCATCCATCACACATGTAGATCATTAAAAAAATTTAAATAAAGAAAAGACCAAATCAAATCAGCCTGCTGCCGCACTGTTTACAGCAGTGGAAAAAGCAAGCTGTATTTATCTGATTCTGATCCTGCTTTATTTTTTTATGTAAAAAAGTATACAGGTGTTTATTTCCAAGGTGCCAGGAATCCCCTTAAAGGGACAGTTCACACAAAAAAGGAAAATTTATTCACCCAGGTTTTTTTCTACTGTAAACACAAAACATATATATGTTGTAGCTATTGACTTCCATAGTATTTTTTCCTATATGAATGCCAATGGCTACCAATTTCAACAGGATTGAGCACTCAAATCCCAACTTTCCTGCAGTGTGTGCATGGCTATTGATTCAGTTGCAAAGAGAAAATTAGACTGTGTCCTTCAATTCATCTTTATTTTCTTTTTTCATCTTTAGTGCTTTCTACAATGTAGATTGTGTCAAAGTAGCCTAACATTAATGAAGAATAGAGAGTAAAATCCTTAATATTTCAAATTGTGGAACATTCCAGCAATTCAGGCAGACATGAGAGTAGTGTAGAATGTTGGTGTAGTTCTAGTTAAATGAAAACTGATTCAGTTCAGTTTAGTATAAACGTCACTGTTGAAGTTCAGTTCCAATCAGTGTAATGCAAATGTCACTGCTAAAGACTGATCTACTGATGAGCAACTCCACCAATTCATCATCGTCTACATATATATTTTTAAGATTTATTTTTGGTGATTTTGCCTTGATTATGATAGAACAGTAGCTGAACAGGAAACAGGAGGAAGGACGGGATCAAAAAAGGTCTACAAACTCAAGGCGCCCGAAGCACAATGTCGTTACATATCGGCCCACTACCCACAAGGCTATTGGTGCCGCCGACGCAACAATATATTTTTAAATGTGAGAAAAACAACAGCACTGACCAACAATGACCTCTTTCAGAAATGAGAATCCAGATGGGATGCTTTTATATTGTGAGAAACCTTTCCCACAGTCCAATCTGTTAGAAAAAGAAACACATCCGTAAACATGTATATTTTAAATGCAGCTCTCAGAGGAATATGACAACAAGGCCATTATCAACCGAGAGCTTAGTCAATCAATGCCTACGCGGCTGCTGCAGGGTCAGAGATGTCAGCCTCTCTCTTTATTAACCATGTGTTTACGTGGAATAGCCTCTTTGCGCTTGGTGGGATGCATTTGCAAATGTGACTCAGGCTTCACTGAATTGTCTGACTGACTATCGGCAGTGAGAGAAGATGGTAAGATGTAAGAGAGAGAGAGGAGGGAGAACAGGGTTTCAAATGAGAAGTGAAATCATATTTCTTTTTACAGACAAGGCACCATGGTTACACAAAGTATATCAGTGCAGCCCGTGGGCAGCTTTTTTTCATTGGGCAGAGTAGTGAGAATCAGAGTAATACACCTGTGTGTGTGCGTGTGTGTGTCAATCGCACTGGAGGTAAAGCAGATCCAGGTTAATAAAAGCCAACTGAACTCCCAGTGAGCAGAGAGGAAAGAGAGTGATCCCTCAAGACATGGGAGACAGGAAGACAGAGAAGCAAGAACTGAGCTGAGCTGAGACATGATTGTAGACAGACATAGAAAAAAAGTTCAGGAATAACATTGTAAATATGACAAAGAATGTGCAGTTCATATTTCACCCTAAAATTAAATTAAATTAAATTATACCTTAGGACCATATTTTTTTGTTTATATATTTTTTATGTAATTAAAGTACTTTTTTTCACAATGTAGTAAAATAATCAAGATAAATTTATTGGAATATGTATGTCTATAAATAAATAAAAATGAATAAATATAGACTTTTTATCAATTTCAGATATGAAAATTGGATTTGTTTATATTATGAAAGGAGGAGGTTAAAAGATTAGTTGACCCAAAAAAATTTGTTCCAAACCCCTGATACCTTCATTAATTTTCAGAACACAAATTAAAATATTTTAGGTGAAATCTGAGAGCTCCCTCATCCTCCATTATCATTAACAGTCTTGACTTGTTCAAAGTCCAGAAAAATACCAAAAAATCCTCAAAACTGCATGTGCCTTCAGTCATTCAATCGGAATATTACACAGCTACAAGAACACTTTTGTGCACACTTTAACAAAAATAATGACTTTATCCAACAGTTTCTTCACCTCAGTGTCAGTATAGGATGGGCGATATGAGTCCGCTGTGCACTGATGTATACCCCGGATGCCCACGTGAGATTTCCTCTGTTAGAAACAAAGCACAGGCGCATCTAAATAATACAGTACGTCAGAGGTACAGCCAAGGACAATATATGAACGTGTGCCCTAGTGAAACTTAGAAGAAGAAACTGTTAAATTAAAGTCTTTTTTTATGTGTGCACAAAAGGAATTTTGTAGCTTCATAATATTCCAACACAGGCTCATTCTGAAAACGGTTCAGTCGGTGCTTTTGAAAACACTATTGGTTGGGTTTAGGGAAGGAAGAGGGTGGGTCAGTCAATCGCTCAGTCAGTCAGTCATTCAGTCAGTCAAATGGCACTCGCAAGAGAAATTTGCCTCTGGTGGATTCACGAAAACAAAAACTGCAAAAAAACGTACTTCCTGGGACGTATTTGCCACTCTCCAGAAATGTATATAGCAGTACGTTTTCAGAATGAGCCTGGGTTGTAATAATCCCATTGATCCACTGAAGGTATATGTTTTGAGGATGTTTTATTGGTATTTTTCTGCACTTTGAGTTGGGACCATTGCTGTCCTTGGAGGATGAGGTAGCTCTCAGATTTTACCTAAAATATCCTAATTTGTGATTCAATGACGAATGAAGGTATCAAGTGTTTGAAAAGACATGAGGGTGAGGAATTAATACACTTTAAGACACTTCAGTTTAGAAGTGTTTAAGACACTTTAATTGTCATGAAAATAATAGCATAATTGCTCAAAGGAATATAGTCCTGCTAAGTCCACTAAATGCAAGTATTTTCTGTCTAATTTTTTGGTGAATTCTATGTTAATATAATCTAATGTAGTGAATAATGATAAATTGTAAATATAAATATATAAATGTTAATTGCAGACTTTTAAAATTGTATTAACTGAACATTGACATTAAAAGGTAATGGCTGGTAGAACATTTTGAATCTAGCATTTTTTATATTCGCACTAAGGCTGCATTTATTTCATGGAAAATACAGTAATATTGTGAAATCTTCTTGCAATTTTGTATTTTAATAAATTTAGGAATACATAATTTTTCCTGTGGCAGAAAAATGTTTTGTAGTTTCCAATTTAATATGATCCTTCTGAAATTATTCTAATATGCTGATTTGTACTCCAAAAACTATTATCATCACAGCAAAAAAATTGTTGTGCAGCTTAGGATTCTTTGATGAACAGAAAGTTCAATTTCGAACAAGCATGCACAGGAGTTTTCATTGAAAGCGAGCCATCATTTCAAGCACAAAGGTGGAACTACAAGACAAAATAGAGCACCATGACACTTGTTTGCTATAATCACATTAACCAACCACAAATAAGTTGTCTTCCAAAAGAAAGCATTTGACAATCCATGTGACAATCCATAGCACCACATTGTTTTGGTGTGCTTTCTCATAACGTCTCATAACTCACATTAGATAAGTAGATGGATAGTATGTGGTCTTACTGGATGTCTGTTAGAAAGCTTTTGACATTATGAGTGATTATACTATGAGTATGAAGCATCAAAGCAAGTGCATTTTTGACAACAAAAAGTGGATAAAGCTCAAAATAATTTAAACCCAGTTCGCACATGTATTTAGTGTTGTCCACTGACAAAACCGCATCATAGTACAATGAAAACTACAAATAATTATAAACATCTTTTTCTCAAATGACTAACAACAACTGACTAAATTATCAATATCAAGAGACAGTTCAAGAAAAAAGTCTGCTTTTGTTTATTTTAAGAATTGCCTTTGTGTCATACCTTTAATTTATTTCCTTATTAGCTAGTTCAAAACCAAAATAAATCTGATTTGCACTTAAACCACCAGCTGTTTTTGTATGCAGTGTATATATTACATACAGAAATAGCTTGACCTTTTTTAAAATTCATGCATTTCCAAGACGCAATTACGAGACACACAATCCCTTATCCATGGGGACACATTTGTGTATAGCTCCTGAAAGATTAGCTTAACTCCTTTTAAATCTATTGATTCGTTCCGTTTGGTTGCGTTGATTCTTCACAGACTGATATTAAAGTTCAGCCAATAAAGGTACTTTGATTGAGGTTTCTCTGAACTTGATTGGCACTGAACTAATCCTAATAAGCAGCTAAAAAAGGAAGTAACGACAGACGATAATGTGATGATAGAAATTATAGATCATCATATATGCTGCACTTGGTTGTTCCATGATATAGAAAGTCATACAGGTTCAGAATAATATGATGACAGAATTAAAAAAAAAATTGTAAACTATTCCTAATGACAACTATACTACTGCACTTCAGTGTAAAAGCTAATAAGTCAATGCTATTCTCATGGCAGTTCGCATGAATTTGTACATTCTTATTAGTACAATTAATACCCAATGACAGTTTAGGGGATGGGGTTTGGTGTCATACCTCCTTTTAAAAGTCTTACATTTTTCTACGACTTAATGTAGTATGAATTTGTACGAATTAGCCACTAAACTGACAGAAAGTAAAATAGTTACATTTCCTTGATAAGATCAGCCTGGATGAGTTCATAATATTCAAAATAAGGAGACCGATTACTAAAAAAAAATTCCCAGTTAAACTTAAGTCATTAGAACTTTATTTTTGATTTCCACCAAAAAAAAAAAGATCTCATATTATTTACCTGCGTAAACATTTGAACTCAAAGCTTCATGGATAATTATCAGCTGATCAGCAAGTACTAATTTCACTATACATTTTATAAGCAATCTTGAATTATTTCAGCTGATCCTCAACCTTGCCTCAGGCTCAGTCTCACAATAGTACCCCTATAAATCTTTACACTATAACATAAACAGCTGTAAACCCCAATATAACAAATGGTTAAAGACTAACACATCACTCATGATATTCGTTTTTTGGCGAATACACAGTGTAACACTTATTTCCATGTTTTTTCTGCTTATACTATCTGATGCCAAACATGCTAGAAACTAGAAATCTGTCATTTTAATCTATTAAATACAATAAATGTTTACTTATATTTGAGTGCAGTAAACAAATTTCATTTAATTGATTTAAATAGTTTTTCCTTTGTATAAATAAATAAATAAATAAATAAATAAAATTCAACTTGTAATGCATCCAAAATTTAAAGATATGTAGTCTTTCCCACTTTATTACAATGATGTAGATTTAAAGTTTGCTTTCATAATGTATTAATCTTCTATGGTATTTGAACTGACAAGTCAGATTTCACCAATTCGATGAAATGCAAAACAACATGTTTTTGGCGAGTACACACAATATAACACATATTTCCACGTGTTTTCTGCTTATACTGTCTGATGCCAAACATGCTAGTGTAGGAACTAGAAATCTGTCAATTTTATCTATTAAATACAATGAATGTTTACTTATATTTGAGTGCAGTACACAAATTTCATTTAATTGTTTTAAATGGTTTTTTTTTTTTTTTTTTTGTTTTTAAAGATGAAAGTTCAAACACATAAGAACTATACAGAGTTGTAAAAGAAGCTGTTCTTAAATCTATTAGCACCTCTTTCAAAATGAAGCATGATTCACATGTAGTATGTCACCTCACCTTAGTAAGAGTTTTATTTTTTTAATTCTAGACACTTAGCAGCCACTTTCAATTCTTCTCAACACATTTCTAAAGGCCAACCGATAACCCCTGCCTGTTAAAAAGGTTTACAGTCAGTGGTTTCAAGTTGACAGAGTAACAGGCATAGAAAGAGATGTTTAAAGGGGGTTTTATCACATTAATCTATCAGTAGGAGGTTAGTAAAACTGCTAAAGATTCTGCCCAAGGTGCTGGAGGACAGATTAAAGAGAAACTTGTTATTTAGGAGAGACAGTGAGAGAGATGGAGCTTCCTGTAGCACCAGCTGTGTTTCAAAAGCGTTGGCTAATGAGATAAACATAGGTTCTTCAAATCCTCAAAGGACATCAAGCTAATAGTCTTGTCCCTAGGTGGTGTGAATGCAGAGACAAGCTCTTTGGATGCACCTGTTTGTGGAAATACAGAACCCGTGATGAAAGATGTTGCATGTGTTGCGCTGTAGTAATGGGACTTAGACCCTGTAGCTGGAAATTGGATTAAGCTCGCTTTACGTCCTAAAATAAACCGACACATTTTTGAAGAAACTGAATGAAACATACAGCATGTCAGTAGGTACGTTTCCATCCACCTATTTTTATGCGCATTTTGGATATGCGCATAAAAAATCGGTTGATGGAAACGCTAAGATGCGCATACATTTTGGAAATGCGCATAAAAAATGTATGCACATAACTGAGTAGGATAAACTTTTTATTCGATAAGAAAAGATGCGCATAAACGGCGATGGAAACACTTTTACCGAACAAATTCCAGTATGCGCATTAAAAAAAGGTCATGTGATTTGGTTATAAGAGATCATGTGATGATAAAAATATGTGTAAATGGACAAACCAGCAGGCTGAGCACATTGTAAAACATCTGAAATGTTGTTTTGGTCATTCTAAAATGCCTTAACCATTTCAGTATTAGTGTTATTATATTATTAATGACCTCCAGAATTGTTAAGAGCGTCTGTGCTCCGCGTGTCACGCCTTCAAACGCCGCCACGCGTTCACTGCCTGTCAGCATTGCCTTCTGAGGCGCAAGTCATTTATTAAATGAAGAAAAGATTCATGCAGCTTCTCCTACCTCAGCAAATTCCGTTTTTACTGTTGATATTTGGCGCCATTTAATCAGGAAGTGACGATTTTGTTCTCTTTGACTCGTTGGATGGAAACGCTGCTTTATTCGCACATCTTTTATGCGATATTCCAGTTTTGCGCATAAAGTTATTTCGCATTTTTGGATGGAAACATAGCTATTAATTCATTTTACAACATATTATTAATTTGTCGCATGATTGTAGCTGTTTTCTCTCAAAAGCACCTGCATGATGAGGTTTGGTTTCCACTGTTGTCTCTGGCTTCTTTTAATACGTGGTCAAACTAGACTAAAATTCTCAGTGGCACTCCAATGATGGCTACATGAAAACCAACTCTGCAACCTAATAAAATTCAACTAATAATGCATCTAAAATTTAAAGAGATGCAGTTGTTCCTACTTTATTACAATGATGTAGATTTAAAGTATTTGTTTATATCAAATTAATCTTCTATTGGTATTTGAATTTACAAGGGAGAGTTCAACTTCAGAATTCAACTAAATACAAAACACCTTTGGGTTTATGTTTTCCTGCATGAATATGAATTGAAGTCAATGGAACAAAAAGGGTCTAAAAAACCCTAATAATAATATTGTAATTGATACAGTAATAATAATATTTATTTGATGGCACTAAACTTGTTAAATGGGAATTAAACGTGTTTTTATTAATTGAACTCAACACTGATCTGAATAGAGCTCAATAATGCCAATGTTGCTTTGCAATAATTGCTTTCCAACACAATATTTGCTCGTATTTTTCAAGTTTGCATAAATGATTTAGCTACTATAATACTGTGAAGCTTTTTTGAAACACACTCTATTGTCAAATTTAAACACACTCTACTGTCTGAGTTGTACTGACTTGGTTTGACATTTCTCATTCCAGAAGCAATCGCAAATACATGAACACTGCTTAGTCAAAGTGTCATAAGCATGCAATGATATTAATTAATCTCAATAGAAATGCACACAATTGGGAATTTAGCTTGAAGTACAATTTTGCTAATTATTTTGCATAGTTTATTGCAAATGCAAATTCAATGTTTACAGATATAAACGTTTCTCAGATTGGATAGTATGTGCTTAATACACTAAGTACATTAACACTAGCACGCTGAAGTTTTAACAACTACAGTATGCACCGGATGCTATTGTTCAGGTGGTGAGTGATAAACCCATTAGCTGGGTTTCCATCACCCTGTGTTAATAAGCATTTTGAAGTATCACATCAGAAATGAATGATGGAAAAGCCTAATTTGGAATAAAAATCCCTTGTTTCTCAAAAAAAGTAGCTTGAGGTGCTTTTGAACGTGTGAAAACAGTTTAGTGCAATTAATATGAGATGGAAACACATTTTCTGAATAAACTCTGGTGTAGCGAACACCCAAGTGACTAATCAGCTGTCTGCATATTGGTTACCTTGTTTACTGTTGGTTACTAGGTTACCAATACTACAGTCAGCAGCTTTAAGAATTTGATGGATACACACCTAATTTGGGATTTTTTCTTTTTTTGCGCACTTTGAAAAGAAGCTTTGTTACGATGGAAACTCGGCTATTGACAGTTTAACTTTAACCTGTTCAGCAGGACTATTCCCTTCAGAGAAAGCCAAGACAATAATTGAACTGACGAAATATCATAGAAGTCACTTTTTCCTAATGCCATACTGAGAATGCAATACTTGTTTAGAGTTATTGTCTCATAAAGAATTTAATTTCAGAATATGTGAAATAGAGCTTGTGTATGAGCATTTGGTTCATACATTTCTTTAAAATATTTTTTCATTCTCTTGATACTACATTTTATCTCTATTTTACATTGTTCTATTTTTTTTCCTTTATTATCTGTGTTTCTGTCCTGTCACAGTCGTTCTGTTGCACTGGTGACGTCTCTGAAAACAAATTCCTTGTATGTGTAAAGATACCTGGCAATAAAGCTATTTCTGATTTTCTATTTTTGATTTCAGGCCCTCATCTTTGAGCAAAGTAAAATACTGAGCCATAACATTTCATAGCAAATGGATGCTGTTTTCCTTTAGGCTTGCAATCTATTACATTTTATGCATCTAAACCTGGCTGACTTTAATTTGTAATGCCTACTGCTGCAGAATGCCTCACTGCTGTTTTATTTTTACTGTAAAAATCCATTTTACTGAAAAATCTATTTGTTTCTTCTCTTTACTTTTATAGGTCTATCAATATATGCATGAAACGATAACAGTAAATGGATGTCCGGAGTATCAAGCACGTGCTACAGCTAAGGTAGGCTGACTTTTGTATCATTTTATCTGCTAAACTTATTAAAGTACTTTTCTGTCATCTTAAAAGCAATAATCCATTAATTAAAAACATTTTCAAATGTGTTTCTTCATAAACATGGTAAACACAATCAGCATTTGGCCACAGCAGCATGCAAACACTTGCCAGTTGCTCTTCATCACCGTCACTGAAACAGCATTCATTCAGATTCATCCTGTGTGAAGAGTGCACTCTTGTGAGAAAGAGAAAGAGAGAAGGCATAAAACAGAGACAGTGGGAATTACTGAGTACTGGATGAGCAGAAATGCTTTGCTGAATTTTTAGTAGGAGAATTTCAAACACAGCACTGGTTTCTCCAGAGACGGGTCACAGTCCCAGTCAAATATGGTTTACGCAGAGGCGGGTAATTTTGCAGAGCATGTCAGAAATCTCAGATTGACTTCTGACAAGAAACCCTATCATTTTGTAACACGCTTGATTATACTTTGAAAAATAATACGTTGCAGACATGAATGTTCGCAGGCAAGTGCATTACAATTTAAATGTTTTCTGTTTTAATATATTTGATTTAAATTTCAATTTATTGTTGTGAAGGTAAAGCTGGATTTTCAGCCACTGCCTCTTTTATTTTAAAATGCTGATTCATGCTCAAAAAAAATAGTACAAATTGTTATAATTAATGCTGAAAACACTGCTTAAAGTTTTGGGGGAAACTATGATGCATTTTTTTTCAAGATGCCTAGAAAGGACAGAATATAACTGAAATATTCTTATCTGTCACTTTTGATCAACTTAATGCAATCTTGCTTAATAAAAGGAGGCTAAAGACCATGGCCTCTAGCGTCTGTCACTAGAGCATCTTTTGGGGTTAGAGGAGTGAGGTTTACCTGCATAGCACTTCGCTAGCTAGCCTCCGTTACACTCAGCCCCCTAAATCTCACTCCCATCCCGGACAAGCCCCCATGTGTAACCCACTAGTCCTACTGCACCCAACAGTTTGCACTGTTTATGAGTGTTTTTTTATGTTAAAAATAGTTGAAAACATATCTTAAATCTCCTGCTTTCTGTTTAATTCCTGCTCTAGTAAGCTGTTTTTGAAAAGCAAAAGAAACAACCTGGACAAAATTAAAACTAGCCTATTCACATAAGGGCTCTTTAAAACAAATTGTCAACCATTTATTCAGAAAGCCAACCAAATTGTTTGTCAGGAAAATATGTGATATCTCTACATCACAAACAGAGACAAATACCAATTTTAAAGCCCTGCAATTTAAAGGCCACAATGCTGTCTGGAGAGTTCTGCCCACAATCTCTCTCCGCATGGGTGGACAGAGCAGCAGTTACACCATCAGACCGAACAATCCAAGCTGTGAAAGGCAAGCGAGACAGAAAACACAAAGCACGCTTGGGATGCTACAAAGGATGCTGAGTGGTACCCTGCCATACCTTCCATAGCTCAATAGGCCGCTCTTGTGGGTGTTGTTGTAATTGTGTTTTGATCCCAATTAGGCTTGCGTTCAGTGTAATAGTCTAATAATTATGCAAATCCGAGTAAAAGCAGAAGAGTTTCCTAGTTATTGAGGACGTTCTTTGCATTTCAATATCAGAAATGTTAAAATGTCCACTGAGATACACTAACTTAGTACTTTAAATGGGCCATCAAAGTTTCTTTTCAAAACACTTTGATGTGCTTAGAAAAAATAAGTGCTATATTTTAAGTTTGAGAACTGAAAGCCTCATTTCTAGCCCAAAAATAGCATTGTTAAACATGGCCGACAACAATTACACATCAAGAGTGCATATTCAGTGCTGAATGTCCCAGTTACAGTTAATGTTGAAACAGGAAAGATTCTTTGGTAAAATGTTACAATAATTTATTAATTATAGTTCATCATTTACTAATGCATTGCTTAATGAATTCTGAGTTAACATGAACTAACAATGAACAACTGTATTTTCATTAGCTAACAATAACAGCGATGAATAAATACTGTAATAAATTGTTCATTGTTTGTTGATGTTAGTAAATACAGTAACTACATGCCCCATATTGTAAAGTGTTTCGGATACTTTTCATAAATACCAGAAATAGATGCTTTTATCATACTTGGTAGATAAATAAGAGTAATATGCCCTTCAACCGACACAGTGGCTCAGTGGGTAGCACTGTCGCCTCACTGCAAGAAGGTTGCTGGTTTGAGTCCCGGCTGGGCCAGTTGGCATTTCTGTGTGGAGTTGGCATGTTCTCCCCGTGTTGGCGTGGGTTTCCTCTGGGTGCTCCAGTTTCCCCCACAAGTCCAAAGACGTGGTATAGGTGAATTGAATAAGCTAAATTGGCCGTAGTGTATGTGTGTGAATGAGTGTATATGGATGTTTCCCAGTACTGGGTTGCAGCTGGAAGGTCATCCGCTGCGTAAAACATATTCTGGATAAGTTGGCGGTTCATTACGCTGTGGCGACCCCTGATGAATAAAGGGACTAAGCCCTTTAATGAATGAAAATGAATGAATGAACAAATGCCCTTCAACTTGAGACACAATTCATATCATAATTATGTGTTGTGAGCAAATAACTGAGCAAAGGAAGTTGTGAGAAAATTGGAAATATTAGATTGCTCAGACTTTGGCAAGTTGTAATCTTGGAATGGTGTGCTGATTTGAAACATTAATGACATAACAGACAATACGTATCTAAAATCTGTGTAGACTGATGAGCCGAAACATTTTGACCAGTCACAAGTGAAGGGAATGTTATTGATCTTCTCCAAACAAGAATGCATTTTAAAGTCTGGGTAGATTAGATAGTAAGCAAACAATTAGTTCTCTTAAAGTGTTGAATGATCCAAGCAAGATTGACGTACAAGAGCCAAACTGTTACAACAAGAGGACTGGGTCAGAGTGTCTCAGAAACAATGAGGCTGGAAGGTTACTTCTGGTCAGCAGTAATGAGAAATTACCAACAGTGTGATGGATGCCCAGGACTCATCGAAGCACAATGGCAACAAAGGCTCCTGTTGTCTATGCCAACAGAAGGTCTAGTGTGACAAGTTTTTAATGATGTTATGGCAAGAATGTGTCACAGCACACTGCACTGCAATGCTGCGTATGGGACTGCACAGTTGCAGACCAGAGTGCAAATGATGGCCCCTGTGCGTTGTCAAATGTGCATACAGTATGAACAAAAGTGTCCGAACCGGACCTTGGAACCATTGAGGCAAATTGGCTGGTTTGATGAAAAACACATTCTTTTGCATCACATGATGGCCATGTACATGTGCAACGTTTACCTTGGGAAAAGTTGTCACCAGGACACACTATGGGTGACAACAAGCTGGTGAATGGAGTGTGATGCTCTTGACAATGTTCTATTGGGAAACACTGGGTCTGGCCATTCATGTGGACATACATGCACCCCTTCATGACAATGATGTTTCTTGGGGGACCTAACCTAATGGTTAGAAAGTTGGCAGGGATTGTAGGTGTTGGGAGTGAATAACCTGCACTCTCTTCCACCTTTGGTTGGGATGATTCCCTTGAGCAAGTTACGGAACCCCCAACTGCTCCCCGGGCGGCCCACTACTCTGGGTGTGTGTTCACAGGTGTGAGTCGGATTGGATAAAAGCGTAAATGTAAAACCAATTCTGAAACCACCCTGCCACATTGCATACACTGTTTAGAAATGGTTTGAAAAACGTTGTGAAAACTTCAAAGTGTGGCTCTGTTGAGTACCTGTGGGATGAACTGGACCAACAATTTCATATATGGCAAGTCCACCTTACAACCTGCATGACTTGAAGGATCTGCTGCTAATGTCTTGGTGCCAGATACCACCGGATACCTTCAGATATCTTGAGGGATCGAATGTGTTTTGACAATACTATGAGGACCAACAGCAATATTATGCACGTGGTCATAAGGTTTTGGCTAACTGGTACATAGTAATCAGGTATTCTAATTAGTTGCTGTTGAATTTAAAATAAGTATTCATCATTTAAATGTATAACTTTGATTTGGA
This sequence comes from Danio jaintianensis, assembly GCA_903798115.1. Taxonomy (NCBI): domain Eukaryota; kingdom Metazoa; phylum Chordata; class Actinopteri; order Cypriniformes; family Danionidae; genus Danio; species Danio jaintianensis. Next base: position 1,240,943 of record CAIGQV010019029.1, read on the forward strand.
GAGTGGTTTGTAAAAAATATGTGCTTGTGAATGGCTGCAGTTCTGCATAACGTGTAGAGTGACTGGATAAAGCTTATTTTTTTTAAGTAAAAGCAATGATGTTATTAAGTGACCAATTTCATTAAGAATACGGCAGATGTTTTTCAATGTCACACTTCGTTCCAGCCCACTTAAGGATATCATCTACTCAGTGTTTGAGCACATTTTACTGAAAGTCATGCTGGCAATCTCCCATTCACTCCTCTAGGACATTCTTTAAAGCTTGTGGGAGTGTGTATCGGTAACAAAGGAGGGGAGAGCTTAGCGAAGGGTCAATTATAACTTTTTTTTAACAATAAGTGCAAAACAACCTTGACTAACGTTTTAAGAGGGCCTTGGGGGAAATAAAATAAAAAACAAATGTATGACCTTAATATTTAATTAGGCTTGTCATTTCTGAGGGACAAGTTTGAAGGAGAGGTGACATACTTTGGTATTGAAGTTTTATGATCTAAAATGACTTTCTTCTGCCTAAGCTCATGATTGGTTGGCAATTCATGCACAGCATACGCCTTCAGAATTTTAATAAATGAACGTCCTTGTCATTGAGTTATAATTTCATTTAAATTGGTACTTGCTGCCATCTAGAAATGGTTGCCATTATTCTCAGTGACTTTTAGGCTTCTGATTTTGAAATGATGGAATAAAAGAATACCTTTACCCGATAATTTTCTTCTGAATGAGGTTGTAGTAATAATATGAAACAATACTATGGCAGTGGCACTTATATAGAATACAGCAGTACTTTCTCTAATTGGTATGCTTTGTAAGCAAGTCTCGTCAGATGAGCAAAATTAACATATCAATTAAAGTTCTAATGCAGGATGTAAATTACAAAAGTCTTGGAGTGCCTCAAAGCACCTCGCTTGGTCACTTAAAAAAGTTACTACAGGTTTCGAAAGGCAAATTGGACTCAAATCACTAGCACAAGGGCAATTAGAATGTGTAAGCAGCTTTCGTCCGCCTGCCGTTGGGACAGTTTTCAATCGATAGCACATAAATAGTAAGAAGAACAGCTCTAAAAGCTCCAAGTCATCCTTTGGGATCCCCTGCAGCAATTGTGAATGAGCTCCAGTCGGATACTCTGGATGCATTTTTTCATCCAAACGCCAAGTGCATTCCAAATGCATTGCTGATGTAAATGTTAAAAGCCAATATTCATTACCAACAGAGATTCTTTGTCGAATCTGTGTAATTATTTAAGATGTAATTTGTAAGGCTCACAAGGCTTGAACGGGCTCAGAATAATGTGACCGCTACTGGCTTATCTGACGACCTATAATTCTTTTTAAACAGTTTAACCAGGTATTACTATTCTGTAAATTAACTCATCGTTTACTCACCTTGTCATTCCAGAGGTGTGTGCCATTATTCAAAACACAAAAGGAGAAATTCATTCATTCATTCATTTATTCATTCATTCATTTTCTTTCGGCTTAGTCCCTTTATTTATCGCCACAGTGGAATGAACAGTCAACTATTCCAGCATATGTTTTACAGAGCAGATGCATTTCCAGCCGCAACCCAGTACTGGGAAACACCTATACACTCACTTATTCACACACACTCATACAATATGGCCAATTTAGTTTATTCAATGCATTTATAGCACATGTCTTTGGACTGTGGGGGAAACTGGAGGAAACCCACGCGAATACAGGAAGAAGATGAAAACTCCACACAGAAATGCCAACTGGCCTAGTCGAGACTCGAACCAGTGACCTTCTTGCTGTGAGGTGACAGTGCTAACCACTGAGTCACCATGCCGCCTACGAGAAATTCAGACAAACGTTAATGCTGCTCTTTCTCTATACTGTGAATATACTAATGCAGTGCCAAACAAAGCTACTTAGGCCAAAGTATAAGTAATGCCATTTGTTGATAATGGCATCATATTTAGCTTGTCTTTCAACCTCTGAATGCTGAAGTTTTTAGAATTTTTTAAATGAATAGCAGAGAAATGACAAACAGCAAAGTGGGACAGAGCGATTCATTTTAAAGAATATTTAAGTGAAGTGTTTATAGTGAGTGAATATGAACATGTTTGCTCATTTGTGATGCCTTTTTTGGTTGTTAACAGTATAACTTTAAACTACTATGTGGTTGCATAAATATTCTATGTCTCCATTGAGTATAAAGGTTTGTTATTTTTAAGATTTATTTCTGCAATTTATTTATGACAGGACAGGATATAGACAAGAATCGATGTTGGAAAGGGAGGGGGATGGGATCAGGAAAGGTCCGCCGGCTGGGACTCAAACTCGAATATATACGCACGTGCGTGTATAAAAAAACACACACAAACATACACACACACACACAAATATATATATATATATATATATATATATATATATATATATATATATATATATATACAGTATAAATGCTCTACTTTGGAAAAAACATTATCTCAATTTTTCTGTCAAAAATGTTGTATCTGAATTCAAGTGGTGACAAAGGATAAACACATTTTTGTTTAAAAGCAGAGTTTTGTTTTTTACAGTATTTTCAATATGGTCATGTATTAATAACAGAAAATATTCTGAGAGGCGACAAATTTAGGTGAAAATCATCACAAACGCTGGCAGGGGAAAAATTATTAAGCTTAAAGAATGTCCAATGTTACATCAACAAAGAATACTTGGTTATACAAATTACATGTGTATATACAAATATTATATTTGTTTACATTTGTTATGTAGGCATATCTATGGTGCTTGTTTTCTCTCAGAGAGGATGTAGCTATGAAGGTTGAGGAACTGGGAAGCGGCTGTCTTGAATGCAGAGCACTTTCAAACAGCATTCCTTTTCAGTGTGACACGAAACACTCTGACAGGGAAGGTGCTGTTCTTTTAGTTTCAGAGATCAGAGAACTGCTTGCTTTGCCATTTGGGATTTTTTTTTCAGAAAATCCTTGGTGGTTTTTTTTTTCACTGTTTCCTGTGTTTGAATGCCTTAATAATGAGTGAGGCCCCACAGTGCTGCACCTGTAGCTACAGTGTGGATCAGCAGGAAGGTCTTTTGTCTTCCTTCACATTCTCCGTCTCCTGGTGGCTGTGCTTGGCTAACAAGCTCTGAAGTCTCAGGAATTCAGACGACAATGCAGGCAGCATTGAAGGTTTTTCATTCTGCTAAATTTACAGCACAAACAGAGCTTGTTGAAATATTCTTACAGGCTAAGGGGAAACACTGTTCAATATGACCAATAGCATGAGGATAACTGGACGGTTTTTGTTAGTTTATCATCTTGCACAAAGACAAGACTTTGACTTGACCATAAAGTAAACCAAGAAGTTGAACTCGGTTTTTATCAATATAGTAATGGAAGCCAATCAGCTAATAAAGATCTTGAACAAGAGCCATATAACACTTTTGTGTTACTGATAGTCTATAGAGTGTGTTAGTATATAGTGCCAAAATACTGCATGGGGCCCACTTTTGCCTTTAATCCTTCATGTCAGTTTCATCTAGGTGCTGAAATCATTCTTCAGATTTTTGTGGTTCATATTGACATGATAACATCACACAGTTGTTGCAGATTTGTTGGCTGCACATCCTTGATGTAAATCTCCCATTTTACCACATTGCGAAGGTATTGTATTGAGATCTGCTGACTGTGTAGACCATTTGAGAATCATGAACTCATAGTAATAATAAAATAAATAATAATACTAATTAGTCATTTAGATGAGCTTTGTGATATGTTGTGGTCCATTATCCTGCTGGAAATACTGTAGCCATCACAAGATGAATACACTGTGGTAATAAAGGGATTGACATGGTAACAAATTATGACCCTACCATCCAAATGTTGCAGCGGAAATTGATACTCCTTAGACCAAGCAACATTTTTCCAATCTTCTTCTGTCCATTTTTGGTGATCCCGTATGAACTGTTTCCTCAGTTTGCTCTTATCTCCCAGAAGCGGCACCAGTGTGCTCTTATTCTGCTCATCTTTTTCAATGTTAGACATGTTGTGTGTTCAGAGATGTTCAGTTGTAACGAGTGGTTTTTTGAGTTACTGTTGCTGTTCTGTCAGCTCGATCCAGCCTGGACATTCTCTCCTGACCTCTGGCATCAACAAAAACATTTTCACCCACAGAACTGCCAATCAATGGGTATTTTTTTCTATTCAGACCACTGTTTGTACATCCTAGAGATGGTTGTTTATGGAAGATCACAGAAAATCCCACGCCACATTCAAAGTCACTCTTTGATCTCCTTTTTCCCCCATACCTATGCTCAGTTTGAACTTCAGTAGATTGTCTTCATTCATAAGTTGATGCAATGTGATTGGCTGATCAAACATTTGTGTTAACAAGCAGATTAACAAGTGTATACCTAATAAAGTGGCTGATGGATTCAAAAAGACTCACTATTAGTTAGACAAGCACACAGTCCTACACCTAAAAATGTATCACTGACTGTCATGCTGTTACAAACCCATAGGACATCCGTTCATCTTTGAAACACAATTGAAGAAATTTTTAAAGAAGTTCTATTGTGCTTTCAACACTTTGAACTGTCTTAAGTGGGAAGTTTTGCAGTTTGAGAATGAAAAAGATCTGCAGTTGCAAAGCGCAAAGTCCACGCCAAAGGGAGTTATTATGTGCATCAATAAGCACTGTTTTTGAACTCCCTCAAGCGGCTTGACTGAAGTCCTGAGATGTACTTTTCACAATTTCCCAGATTTGGTTCAGTCCCGCCCAAGGCATGCTTAAGGGGTCTGGTTGAGTTGTGTTAGCAGTTTGTTGTCCTCATGTCCAAGAGACGCTATTACACAGGTATACTAATACACATGTGATTTCTTCCCCAGCTATTTACATTCACAGACAAAACCATTTTTGTGCTTTCAATATATCCTTGTGTGTATTTGACAGATAATATAAAAGAGAACTTAGTTGAAATCAGGACATCTTGTTCGTCATATAAAATTACAGTGTCTTTTCAGAAGATCCCTATTTACCAATCTTTTTTTTAGATGTTTCAACTAACAAGGCAACTTTGAATCCTATAGTTTTAATCAGGATTGACAATGCATTGGACTATCTATTTGTCATGCATATTTCACATTAACTAACACTTTGAATTCTCTGGTTCCCACCAGGCCACAGTGGCAGCATTTGCAGCCAGCGAGGGTCACTCTCACCCGCGGGTGGTAGAGCTGCCCAAGACAGATGAGGGGCTTGGCTTTAACGTGATGGGTGGAAAAGAGCAGAACTCACCAATCTACATCTCACGCATCATCCCTGGGGGTGTAGCTGAAAGGCATGGTGGTCTTAAAAGAGGCGACCAACTCTTGTCTGTCAATGGAGTGGTGAGTTGTCAGTGATGTTCCTGTTGTGCAGGATCCTTTGTGTTTTGTGACTCTGTAAAAAAAGCATATACTTACATATACATTATTATATATATATATATATATATATATAAAATAAAAGTTGTAACAGACATTCAAAGTGCAGACACAATTTTACTAATTACAATTTGGTTATGGCAAGTAAATGAGCAAGATTCAGTTGAGTGAAACTTAATAGGATGAAATAAGAGCAAAAGGCATGAGGGTGCTAATTCAAGATTAATTAAAATTTAATCACCTTTTGAAAACATGACTATATTATTATTTCTGTTGTTTTATGAAACCAATTAAATGGTTCGCCCAAAAAATGAAACTTTCCTCACCATTTCCTCACCTTCAATTAGTTCCAGACGTTTATGAGTTTCTTTTTTTCTCACTCAAGTATTCAATTCTTTATCAGGGGTTGCCAAAGCAAAATGAACAACCAATTACTATTGTATGGCAAATTGTTTTAACCAGCAGTTGCCCTTCATGCCGCAACCCAGCCCTGATGTCTGTTTCACACATACTCCATCTGCGGTGTGTGTACGGTCCAGATGCAGTAGGTGTGTACAGTGCTGAGGCAGGAATTGGCAGTTATGCTTTCACACGTTTGCAGTGTGCTTACTGTCGCCTTTTATGTCAAATCATTTTAATTTAAATACATGAAAACATTGCACTTTAAAAACAAACATTTGAAAACTTGCTAATGACACCAAAAGCTGAGGAAACTGCTTCCCATGCCTTTTCCTTGGCGTCCACATCTTTGCACAAAACAGTCTGTGGTCAGGGTCAGAAGGAATTTGGTGTTTTTTCACCAGACGAGTATCATCCATATCACTTATTTTTTGAGTAAGTTTTCTGTCATGATTGCCTGCACAGATTGCTCTCCTCTTCATCCTCCAACTACACAATGTATTTTAGACACATTTTGCAATTTTTAGAACTAAATGTTTTTTTGTTTTTAATTTTCCATAACTAATGGAAATGTAGAACATATTATACTTTAATTATGCATATGTTATGACATTATTACTATTTTAGCTTCAATCAGTGATCATTTTGCCACAAACAGCCTGCTATTCTTCAAATCCAACACAAAAATAGACTCGGAACAATGCGGAAATGATCGGTGTAGTGCTGCAGACGCACAGCAACTACAATGCACCGCTGGACCGCAACTGCATGCAGTGTGAGAGCTGTATCCTGTTAACAAGGGTACAGAAAAAATACAGACCCCAAACTGTGCAGATGGAGTATGTGTAAAACAGACATGAGAGCACATGCAAACTCGAACCAGGGACTTTTTTTTTTTTTTGCTGTGAGGCAACTATGCTAACCACTGAGCCACCATGCCACCAAGTTCATTTTTTCTGCTGAAAGCAAAAGAATTTGGAAGAATGTTTGAAACCAGTAGCCACTTACATCTATAGTAAGAAAAATATATTATGAAAGCCAATAGCTACCAGTTACCAACCTTCTTTGAAATATTTTCATCTGTGTTCAGCAGAAGAAAAGAACTCCAACAGGTTTGGAAGAAGTGGAGGGTGAGTAAATGATGAGAGAGTTTTATTTTTGGGTGAACTTTCACTTTAATACCACATAACATCGCAGAATGACATGACTGATGTTGGCAGGTGAAGTTTGGGAAACAAATGTCAGTGCAACACAAATATATTTTTTTGGGATGAAGTTTTTCAGCTGTCTCTTAAGATGCCTTCACGCTAGATGGCACATTGGCTTTTTAATCGATACACAGATCAGTTTGGGGTGAAGTGACATTATTGCGGTAGAGGGATTTTTACATTGATCTCAGTGGAAAAAAAACATTTACAACAATCTACAAAGCTGATCACATCATGGACTAATACTGTAATAAATCAATTTTTGCAGCTGTTATTATCTCCGACCCATTAGAGACTCAAGTCTTCAAATCTCTCATTTTTTAGGCTAAGCTTGACATTTTAAAATACTAAAATATGACAAATATGACAAAGATTACGGCAGGATCAAAAGCTGAAAGGACAGATGTCAAAAGAAATTATCTTTTCATATTTCACTGAAAATGTTTCAAATATGTCAGACTGGAGCCAGATTAAAATGAATCTCACAGCAAAAAAACTTCTTCTCTTATAAAGTGCTTTAAGAGAGTATTTCAGGGAAGCCTTTTGAAGCCAGTTTCTTTGCTCTTCTCTGTTGACATTGAAGTTTGTTACAATTTTATTACATGAAGGCATAATTTGAGTTTATATAAACTAATGTCCACTGTTTTCCTGCTGAACAATGACAGAAGACTTCAGAAAGAAGCCATTTGATTTCATTTGTGTCAACGTCTGTAATAGAAAGGCGTTTTGTGGCAGCGTTTGAGAAGCGATTTCTCATTAAACCAAACATGTCACGGTTCCTGAGCTAATAGGAAATTAATGGCTCTTTTGTGCCAAAATGTAATTGAATGTTCATCACCATGGAGCATTTATAGTGTGGTTTTGAGCAGACCAAGCTATGAGTTTGTATATAATAAAAATGCAACCAACTAATGAACTTGGATCAAGAGACATATTTTCGTTTCGCTCCTTTGAATCGGATTAAAAAAAACAACCAAAGATTGCTCACTGATTATAGATTTTTTTTCTCCTCAGAGCGTCGACGGTGAACACCATGAGAAGGCTGTGGAGTTACTGAAAGCAGCCAAGGACAGTGTCAAACTGGTGGTGCGTTACACACCTAAAGTCCTGGAGGAAATGGAGGCAAGGTTCGAGAAACTCCGCACCGCACGCAGACGCCAGCAGCAGCAGATCCTCATGCAACAACAGCAGCAGCAAAACCTGGCCACCCAGCAAAACCACATGTCGTAGGTGAGGCTTTTCATTGCTTTAAGGGTAACAGGGCGGCAAATGGAGGGCTTATCTGCCCTAGCACACTTTGAGGATGGTGGAGATCCAGTACTACATGCCGCCTGTCACCAGTGTCATTCTGAATACAGACATCTATTGTGTCTGAAACGGTTATGTCATAGTGCAAGTACATGAATCAATACAAGCGGTTGGCAAGGAGTGCTGATGACATCACAGACTGAGCTTAATAACCGGGATGCTTATCAGGCACTTGTCCAGACATTGAAAGATCTTGCTTAAGGGACCTCCAGAAGAAAATTAAGAACTGTTTAGATGGGAAATCGATCACTGGTTTATTACAGCACCTAAAGGGTTTTTTTAAGTCTTACCAACGGAACAATCTTATGGTCATTCTTTGCATTAAAATGAAAGAAAATGTAGTCATAATTTACTCACATCTACATCTTCTGTGCAACACAAAATATATACTTTTTTGTAAATGCATATCATGTAAATAGGGTCACACAACATGTATTGTCCATTTACAGCTTTATAATTCAGTTAAATTTGGAGCCTTTTGTTTATCATGACTTTGTGAAACACAAAATAAGAAATTTGGCAGAATTTTGAGACTACTGTTTTTCTGTCAATAGTTGTAAACATGATTGTAAAAATTTGTTCCACATATGCCAATATTTACAAAACAGTTCTGATTATAAGAAATTAATATGATGTGGTATTGTTTGCTTTTGTTCGTGAGAAGCAGAATTTTTAGTGCTTTATAAATATAAGCCAAGCAGCATGGGTCTTTTTTGCTGATCTTCTCTTCAATAGTTAGATAAATATTATCTAAGAAAGAAAAAAACAGGAGCTTATATACACTTCTCAAATAACAGTAAATTCTGTACAGTATATTTATGCATTATGAGCTTAAAGTCCAAAATCTCCAATTTGAAGCTTGAACAATATAAACGCACATTAATCTAATCACTTTGTTTAGTGTTTATGCAAACACTATGATTGGATTCATAAATCGATTTAATTTGATTTAATAAAAAATACCCATGTAATCATAGCTACTAACATCACATTTGGGACAATTTTTTAATCCAATATATATTTTTTTAACATTTTTATTAATTTTTTCTTTTCTTTTGTCTTTACCATCATGAAAGTACATTTTTTTCTAGTTATTTTGCAAGATACTATACTCGGCTTAAAGTGCAATTTTAAAACTTAACTAATCAGCCAAGTTAATTAGTTAATTTAGCAAGTTGAGTTAATTAGGCAACAGTTCTTTAGCCTATAGAAATTTCATTGCTATGTTAACCATCACTTGGAAAACATTTGAAAAAGAATAACAATTTCAGAGAAGGCTAATTATTTAGCCTTAAACTGTATTAACCATTAATAAAAATCATTCATTTCTTTGTGTATTAAGTATGCAAGCTTTTTGTAAAGCACTGTGACTGATTCTGTTTGGTCATAATAACTGATATGTCACTTTCAGAATTAACCTGACATGACTTATTAGCTTCTGAAACAGTTCCTCCCTTTTATATTAAAAAGAGAAAGTATGTCATCCTTTATCATTTCCATTACCACTGTTCTGAAATAACAGTGTTCTCATTTCCTCAAGACGTCTTTCGTCTTTGCAGATGCAATACAATAAGAGTCAATTCTATTAGTCAGAGACTTTTCCTGACAGACCACAGCACATCTCCTCGTATTAATGACACTCAGCCCATCTCTCGCCTCATTGCCTCCACACACCACAGTTAGCTCTCAGCCGCAGTATAGTTGGCAGCATTGTAACCTCACCACAAAAACCATCCAAGCCTAAAATGAAGTTATAAGCAGTGCCGAATCACTTCTCACAGAGACACCGGCTACCACTTATCACCAAAGGGCTATTGGAATTCCTTGCGCATCTCTTGTTGTGGCTAAATCCTTAGCTGTAAAAATCATATGTGCTTCTGAGCTGCTGAGTATTTTTGGGATGTTTTGTCTGGGTGAGAGGATCATGGGAAGAGAGCTGAGCCCAGATCATCCCCATCAAGACTGGCATACGGACTAAACGGCAAAGCCACAGTGACCAGAGAACACGCTGCCAATACTAAACTGCCCAACACACAAACCTACATTTGAAAAACAAATAAGATCAGGGACCATATTAAAAGACCACTCCACTTTTTTGGGGAAAAAACTCTCATTTTACAACTCCCCAATAGAGTTACACATTTGAGTTTTTTCCGATCGCCGTGTCTGGCGGGAGCTTAGCTTAGCATAATTCATTGAAATGGATTAGACCATTAGCATCTCGTTCCAAAAATAAATAAAAAAAACAGTTTAGATCATTTTCCTATTTAAAGCTTGACTCTTCTGTAGTACATTGTGCACTAAGACTGACGGGAAATGAAAAAATGACTAAAAAAAACCTATACTTTCATTATGGCATAATAATAAAGAAACTTTGCTGCCGTACCATTGCTGCAGCAGGTGCAATGATATTATGCAAGATGCTAATGGTCTAATTCGATTCAATGATTTATGCTAAGCTAAGTGCTCCCATCAGACCCGGATATCAGCTGAATTGATTAAAAATGGTAAAAATCAACTGTTTAAATCTAAGAGTTAAAATTTGACTATGTTCAAAAAAGGTGGAGTGTTCTATTTAAAAACAAACAGAAAATGTTATAATCTTACCACTAAGAGTTTTTCTTAATAGCAGTAAAAGTTTTAGCTAAGATTTTTTTCCCCTAAAGCATACTCACAAAATTGCTGAGACAAAATTATACTGTACTAAGGAATAGAGAGTGAGAGAGAATAAAGAGTGAGGACGGGGTCAACCTCATTGTTATGAATGATGTCAGCATGCTTATTAACTATGCACAAAGTGATTGGCTGTTGGCAAGAAATCTCTGTCAGATTTATTCAAAGAAATATTGTAGAGTGCATTATTATGTTGCCTTATTCAAATAAAGGATTAAAATAATTTTTTTAAACGCAGGCAAGGTGTCACTAATTAAGCAAGTATATGTTCAGTTAATAGCTTCGTACATGTGTGCTTCTCATCAACATTTAGTGGACATACCCCAACAATTAAGCTTTTAACTTATTAATTGATCATTGTCCTCGAAAGATTCTAAATTGTTTGTGTTCCCCGACAGATTGTGATTTGGATTTAGTGATTTACACTGCAAAAATATCAGTTAATTAACAGGTTCCTTATTTCATGATTCACAGCTTTTTTTATTGAAATTTCTGTAGTTTGAAACAATATAAGAAACAATATATAGAGATTGAAGTCCATAAAATGACAGAAAACCTACTGGCAGTTTATTACCAAGTTTTGTAACCCAGCAGGCACAGGACGTCAAAATGACAATGTACCCGAACGTCGTGGGATGTTGCATTTTGTTTGAAAATGAAAATCGAGTTGACGTCAGAACCCAGCGTCAGACCAACGTCAGTCAGACATTGCATTTTGGTCACTTTCCAACGCAACCTAAAAACAATAAAATATCAACGTCTAATGACATTACCACTATGATGTCTATCAGATGTTGGATTTTGGTTGCCATACCTGACGAATAAATGTCAGTATTTGACGTCAATATGACGTTGATTTAAGATGTTGGCTCGACGTTGGATTTTGGTCACTTTCCAACACAACCTAAAATTAACAAAATATCAACGTCATTTCACGTCATTATTGGACGTCAAAATAACATTGTCCTTAGACACTGGTGACCTAAATCTAACCTAATATTAACGTCTTATGATGTTGTGTGTCTGCTGGGAATTTACAATACCAACCCTCGCAATATATCACTTCAAACTATTGAAAGTGTCAATAAAGATCAATTGGAAGAAAGATCAATGCCCCATGCAATTCAAAAGCATAAATTGATGAAAATTTATGAAAAATACGAAAAACTTAATTTGTTATTATTTTTTTTACAGTTCTTAGTTCTTAACATTTAGGAGTCCTAAATTTAGGACTGATTCATTATTTTTCAGATTGCTTTTTTTTTATTATTATTATTTTTTTTTTTTTATACACGTTTCACATGTTTTCCACACCACCGATACGGGCCCACCACTGATGGACTTTTTTTGACTGATTGAGCATGATGACTTTTCTTCCTTTGGTGCCGTCAGTGAGAAAGCCGTGCCTAATTGCCTCAGTTCAGTGAAAGAGTCAGTGCATGAGAATAAAAGTAAAAAAGAAGAAAGTGAGCAAAGGATTCAAGATGACATACAGAAGGCTGTTCTAATTGTGCCATCTTACTTCAGCATTTTAATGAGTGAGTTTATTCATAACAACATGAGCTGTCTGGACTGAACAAAGATCAACAATATTATTCATGTTCAAAATGTGGGTACATGTTGGGTTGTTTATTGTTTTGTATAGCCTACATGTAGCTGTAGTTTTAATTCTCTTTTTGAATGATGAATACATAAATGTTAAACCAGAAAGTTTCATGTAAGTAAACTTGTTAGTTGCAATGCTAGATTTACAATTTACAACACCAAGAGGCAAAAAGTGTAAAAATCAGTAGCTGCTATGAATAAGGCTACAAAATAACATACAACACACGCACACACATACACAAAATAACGCAGTGCTGTAATGGCGGGTTTGCACGCTATTTATCAGTGCATCGGATTCTACAAAACCGATACCCGAATATGAAATGAATGCTTGAAAATCAGGAAAAATGTTAGTAAAACTGATTATCGGTCGATCTCAGTTTTATGACGTGTACAAAAGTATCAATTCATAAGTATTTACATAAAGTTCTCACAGTGAGGCAAAACCCCTACGAAAAATAAACATGTTAACTACAAATAAGTTATACTGTTTAAGTTAGCCTATTACAGTTTTGCAAAAAACCCCGATAAATAGTTAAAAAAACAAACCAAAAAAAAAAAAAGCATGGTTAATGTTCATAAAGTAATGTAGCCTACAATGTTTATATATACCATTCCAGCACAAATTTTGATTGCCCCTTTGAACTTGTCTCTCAGCTTTTGTCGTTTGGTTTTTCACAGGCTGTTCCAAAAGAAGAAAAAGTAGAGGACACTGGGTGAGACTTGCTGAATCTCACAGTCGTGATGTAAGGAGGTCTGCGAGATCTCAGAAGAGGATCATTACTGTTCTCCAGTGAAGACTATCCTCTTTCAGTCAACTACCTACAACTCAAAAAGACTGAAAACTCCATGATCTGTGTTCCAAATTGGTGCTTGGAAAAATGTTCACGACGGCATAGAGTAAGGCTAGCACTGACTACATGGTTTTACACCTGCTTGTTCATATTTCAGTTGTCTGAAACCAATCGAAAGTTGTGACCCTCTTAAAAAGTCCCTCTTGTAGTTTTGTGATAATGTGTTTACTCAACATGTATTTCTAAAGCATTCAGCATTTTGTTTTATTATCATTTTCTGTTGCCACCGCGTTGTACAGTAACCTTTCGAATGGTTCTTTTGGTGCTGGTGTCTCTGTGAATAGAAAGCGCTTTTTATGTCAGCCATCCTTAATTGGATAACTGGGGTATTTTATACCAAATTGTAGCAAGGGATATTTTGTAAAGAACGTAGATTTAGCAATAACACTTGTTTGTCACATTCTGCTGTAAAATTATGAGTAAAAGGTCAACTTTAAGTGTGCAAAATTAATATTACGAGGGTAAAATTATTGCAAAACTGTATCTTATGCACCATGTGACATAAGTCAGACTAAACCATAAACATCATTCCACAGAATGTTCTTACGAGATCCCTGTTTCACAGTGCCATTGACAGAGATTATCTTGTACATTTGGCTTATTGTATGGCAGGCATGCTTTAAAAGTAAAGTGTGTATTTTTTGTGCCATGAAACGAAAATGTGGACTGTTTTCGGATAGGTTTCCAGAACACTTTGCCATTTCTACCATTGGTTTGCAAAAATTTGTCAATCGTAATATAAAAATTCAGCAAGTATATATGAAAACATTGCAGTTCCATTGTCTGCATATCCAGCTACAAGCATTTGTAGTAAACCAACGGCAGAAACAGTGAGAGCCCTGAAAACAATACTTATTTTCACAGTTTCATAAAACAAGAGTGCAGAAATTGCGCACTTTACCTTCAACAGGTCATGTATTCATGAAAGCTGTACAGTTTTGATGAGGTTTTACGGTTGTTATGTCACTACTGAAGTTAAAGTCTAATGTAGAAATATTCTATTTAAGTTCAGATATTTATAGTAGATATTATGAAATTATTTACTATGAGGACGAACAGAATGTCAAACACAGATACATGATATCTACATATAGAGGTGAATCATAACATAGTATTTTATTTTAAAACTCTATTTTCAATTTTATTATCTCAAGAGTTTGGAAAGATTATTAACTGTGCTGTTCTGTATTATGTTATTTTTCTCAAAACCAACCACTTTATTCACAAAAAAATAGCATTGTCCTGTTTTGACAATCAAATTAAAAAGCAAGCATTACATAATGCATTTTAATTAATAAAACTACATCTTTTACATTTCAGAGCTTCATTCCCTCAACAAAAGCTGGCCAAATGTCTATCCATTACAGTGCTGTAGCCGTACTGTTAGTTCAAGTCTAATAGAAGCAAAACTGTAAATCAGCAAGTAGTCAATGACCACCAGTAATCAAAGGTAATATTGTATCAGTGTTATTGTAATTTGGTTTGATGGTTTTCCTGACGTAGGACTTTGGTAGATACTTAAATTAGCTCCTTTGTTGGTTGTTTTTTGAGTAATCTCAGACTGTAGGTAAAGTGTCATCCTAATACGTAGGCAAAGTCACACCAAGCTGTGAAGGTGATTTGTTCCTTGATTGTCAATCAGTTCATTTTAATGGATTTTCTTCCCTTTTATATGTTTACTTACAGACTTTCTTATTAATGACTTGCATTTTTGAGGCTGGACAAGCTGATCTTATTATACAGCGAAAAAATACAAAGTGATATGCAATTGTTATACATATTATATTTGTACAAATAAATATGTGTGCGTGTGTGCAATGCTTTGTATCTTTGTTTCTTGACTACCAAAAAATCCAGCCTGATCTTGCAAGGAAGCATAAGTATTTTATGTTTTGTTGGCTAATTCGTAAAAATGTATATGATTTCAGTCCTATGAAAAGTAATATTTTTAAAAGGAGGTGTGACATCAAAGCTCATAAACCCAACCATCAGTAGAAGATGAGCAAATTATACTACAATGTACATATGAGATCATACAAATTCATATGAATTAGCCACTAAATCAAAAAGTTACGAATTGACATGAGATAGCATTAAAAAATTCTACAGCACAAGCAACTGCATGCAAGCCAATATAGTGTAACTTACATTTCAGACACAAAACTGATGGTTACTCCATATTTTCTTGTTCTAAAGCAAAATCGGTTGCACTGTGTGTATTTCCTAAAATAATCAGTGCATTAAAAAAACAGAGTGAATAGTTCAATGACTTGCTCAATACTCAGAAAAGCCAATAGTCAACACCTGCTTGTGCAATGATGCAACCTGCAGAAACAGTTACTAAATATTCCACTGTGCAGACTTGCTTTGTGCTTCACGCTAGAGCGTTTTGCATCGCTGCTCACATTTTCTTCAGTATACGAGTTTCAGGTCAACACTTTTTTGTTTGTGAGTGAAAAAGACGAGGGTTTTATTCAAAGATACAACCTTTGTTGTGTTTAATAAAGGTTGAAGTCAGTAGCTTGAGCAATGAAAGTCCTTTACACTATCAGGCATTAAATGGTCGGATAAATAGCCTAACTGCCCTTGTCACATTGCTTCAGATGAACCTGACAAAGAGGCTAATGCGGAAACTCACTGGTTGTTTGCAGGGTATCATAAGAGCCTTTTAACGCTTATGGATTTTTAGTTTGAGTCTTAAAAATAACTCTAAGTGAACCAGGGCTAAATGCATCATTTAAAAAAATAACGAATGAACACTGAAATGAAGAATGAACACATCCTTAATCTTAATATGGCGGTGTCAGAAAAGAGGCCTACAAAATCCAATATAACTAAAGCCCATGGCAAGCCATTTTATTATTTATATTTATGCTACTAGTATATTATCTTTTCCAATATTTTATTATCATGTTATATTATTATTTATTATTCCATTCCTTTTACTTATTCATTAGCTACTAGCTCTTATTTTTTAGGTATTCGTACACTTTTTAATGAAACTAGTTCTTTATTCATTAGATAATTCTTATTATTTATAGATTTAGTATCATTATTACATGGCTCTCTGTAATACTTGATTCTGATTGGTCATTCACAACATTCCAAAGTATCCCAGGCAGCCAAAAAGTAATGGCCCTTAATTGTGGCCCAGTTGCGGTTGTTGTTTATAAGTGTATGAATTTAATTAGAATGTTTATTTAAGACAAGTTCAGAACTATGCTTTGTGTCTATTTGTTTCGATTTTGGCAAACAGCCTTGCAATAAGTGGGATGATGTACATATATTATAAAGACATTGTTTTCACCTAGTGGGTGGCACGGTGGCTCATTGGTTAGCACTGTCACCTCACAGCAAGAAGGTCGCTGGTTCGAGTCCCGGCTGGGCCAGTTGGCATTTCTGTGTGGAGTTTGCATGTTCTCCCCGTGTTTCCTCCGGGTGCTCCGGTGTCCCCCACAGTCCAAAGACATGTGCTATAAGTGAATTGAATAAAGTAAATTGGCCGTAGTGTATGAGTGTGTGTGTGAATGAGAGTGTGTATGGGTGTTTCACAGTACTGGGTTGTGGCTGGAAGGGCATCCGCTGCATAAAACATATGCTGGAATAGTTGGCGATTCATTCTGCTGTGGTGACCTCTGATAAATCAGAGACTAAATGAATGAATGTTTTCACCTAATTAAGCCCTTCAATCTTATACAACTTGTTGGGCTTTATTCTGTGAGAATAAACTAGTGCACTAAGTATGCTACTATTATCTGATGAGTAAGAAAATACAATGTGCACTAGTCACAACTGTATAGTCAAAAGTAAATAGATGTCTCAATGACAGATCCCCATAAGTCAATGGCATTACTTTTAAAAATGGATAACCAATAGTTATTTACTAGGCCTTACTTCAATAAGTAATTGTATCTAAAACTAAGTAATGAATAAGCACAAGTAAGGCTGTCTAATAAATAAGATCTAATATCTGATGATAACAAGTATCTTTTAAAAAGATAGTGATACCTAATAAATAAGCAGCTACTAGTACATTTTAGCATAAATGTTGCAAGCTTACCATAAGGGCAAAACAATATATATATATATATTCAACCAATAATAAATCGTTAACTGTTTCAAACTAAAATAAATCTTTACTAATGTAATGGTTCGAGTCCCAGCTGGGTCAGCTGGCATTTCTGTGTGGAGTTTGCATGTTGTCCCCGTGTTGGCGTGGGTTTCCTCCGGATGCTCCGGTTTCTTCCACAGTCCAAAGACATGCAGGTGAATTGAATAAACTAAATTGGAATTCAAGAGTTCGCCCTTAGCTGATGATTGATTATAAAGCGTGTTTGGCATGCTGTCCCGGGAGAGAGCCCTGAGCTCATGAGATCCTCGAGCCTGGGGCTCCCTCCCGTTGCAGGGCGAGAGGGGAGTTTGAGCTCAGGTAGGTCTCGAGAACTCCCCTGCTTGATAAAGGTGAATTCGAATTATGAATAATTATGGAGAAAAATTGCTAAATTAATCGCTCGTCTATGGTGTCGATTTGGTTGGTCAATTTACTTATGTTACATGTTTTTGGTCTGTGGGAGGAAACCGGAGAGCCCGGGGAAAACCCACGCAAACACGGGGAGAACATGCAAACTCCACACAGAAATGTCAACTTGGCAAGGTAAAGGCTTGAGCAATTGACATTCTTGCTGTGAGGCAACAGTGCTAACCACTGGGCCTCCGTGCTGCCCTGTCGAGGAAAGGGGAGGAGTAGGGGTGGAAGGGGGGATTCTTCAAGACGAAGATGGTTAAGGTAAGATACTCTGGTTATTTATAGCGATTTAGGAATCATCTGATTGGTGGATCATGCATTAGCTAATGCGGGACCAGCTGCTATCAATCATAAGCACGAGCTCCTCTCGAAATTAGTTTATGAATAAACTTCACTTCAAGAGTTCGCCCTTAGCTGATGATTGATTATAAAGCGTGTTTGGCATGCTGTCCCGGGAGAGAGCCCTGAGCTCATGAGATCCTCGAGCCCGGGGCTCCCTCCCGTTGCAGGGCAAGAGGGGAGTTTGAGCTCAGGTAGGTCTCGAGAACTCCCCAAAATGCCTTTTAGCTCGGGACAGCAGCCGCGTATTGAAGAACCCCCCAAAGGGCAGGAAAATCGATGCTATATCCGGCTGCTGGATATAATATTAAGAAGAGATGGGAGGGAGAGGGCTCCTGCGGGAGCGAAGGAGAAGCAGGCTCCTGCAGGAGTCTGGGGGGGGGGGAACTGGGAATGACTCTTGTGGGAGTCGGGCTTTGGGGCACTCCTGTGGGAGTAAAGCCCAGGGGTGGACTCCTGAGGAGAGTCGAGCTTGGGGAACTCCTGCGGGAGTCAAGCTGGGGAGTGATGGCCTGAGCGGAAGGAAGATGGAGAAGCGTAGTTTGTACGGCGGACAATGAATTGTTTTAGCTTATATCCATGCAAGGCTTCTTAATAGGGGCATGAGCAACTGTGAATGGAAGCACCTTTTTGTTCATGCATGGTGTGCAAGGATGGTAGAGGTGGGCATTCGTCCCGTCACAGGATGGCAGGAGGATGGAGAGCTGAGGATATGGGGTGTGGCTTGGCTGGTGGTCCTGGAAGTGCCTCTTGAAGACGGAGTAGGTGAAGTGATAGTGGAGTGGAGTTTAACCTCTTAGTGATTTTTTTTATTTAATTTTTTTTATGCAAATGTATCTAACACAGAGTCAGTGGATGAAACATTACTCCATTTGTCAGAAGTGTCCTCTTATTCACAGCTGTCAAGCGGGAAGTTTGTTTCTTTGCCGTTTTCACATCCAACCGACTTGCCATTATAATCTTGCATATGACACTTTGTGTATGGGTGTAGAGTCACTATGGCATATTACTTTTTATAAATAAATCAACTGCCAACAGCAAACCCTGAACTTTAAAAACAAAAACTATGTCACCACTTAGTAGAAACTGTGAATGGAATGTTTGTTATAGGCTTTACTTTAATCCATGATTAAATAACATTACGTTTGGAATCTTAACATGATTAAAATCATGAGCATATCTGGCCCAATTCATTCACAAGGTCTTTTGTAACTGGGTCCATTCATGACTGTGAAGAGAGGGCGGGACCATCTGAAGTTTTGGGAGCTCCCTTGGATGGTGACACTTCTTTCAGCTATTGGCTCAATGAGCTGTCAATCAAAAGGTCGGCGGCCATTTTGTTGACCAAATATCGCTAGTGTTTATGTCTGAATACGTTACTCTACTGAAGGCACTCCAGTGACTAGTTTGGATGATAGCAGTGCATTCCATGGATGTTATCGACGTATGAATATGCTGTGGACTAATGTTTTACGGATTGGATTGCTTGGACCCTTGCAGTCAAATTACTTCAAGCTGTTAGAAATGTTATGGATCTGTGGACAGGCGGGAGGCTTGAGAGGTGAGTTTCTTTGGTTGAAATCATTCTAGTTACGCGAGTCTCGTCTTTCAAAAGGTTTATAAAATGTTCAGTCTTTGTTGGAGAGTAGTTATTTTTGGGAGGCTTCCCGGGACATTCCACCGAATGGGTAACATTTGCTTTTGTAATTTCTTAAAATTAAATGTATTTTTTAATCTTTTTTTAACACTTTATCTAGCAACACACATATTTAACTATTTGAAATGAATATTGGGCAATCTCAGGCACCTTTGTTTACAACATTTTTACAAGGTTGCAAAGTTGGGGAAGGATCCATTTTTCTCAGTCCTGTTACCAAAAATCAAGTTACTTTTTAAAAGGATGTTTTAAAAAATGTCAACTAATTATTATGTCTTCCACTCACAAAAGTGTTTATCTTTAAGAAATAGTTGGTAAAATGTTTGAATAATTTATATTTGTTACAACAAATTTACTAAATATGTACACAAGGTGTATTTAAAAAAAAAATGCAAAGCCATTTTTTAATTTTACAGGAGACCCAAAAAGCAAGATTAAAAATATTATAAGTCATGTAATTAAGTTAACTATTGGATAAATGATGAACATAACACAGACAAAAAAAAAGTCATTTAACTTAATTTTTTTTAGAAAAAAAAAAATTAATAACAGGAATGAACACCCAGTAACAGGAATGAATATCCAGACACTCTGTGGATGTTCAGCTTGCTCTGGTGATAACTGTGGGTTGTGTGGAGGGGTGACAAGGTGTTTGAGGGCTTCTTTACGGTCTTTGATGCTATGGTACGTCTCTCTCCATTTTTTGTGGCGTCTACACTTTACTCTCTGAGGTCATTGATCAGTTTCTTCCTGCCTGACTCTAGGTCGTTCCTGTATCTTTCCGATTCATTCATTCATTTATTCATTCATTCATTTTCTTTTCGCTTTATTAATCTGGGGTCGTCACAGCGGAATGAACCGCCAACTTATTCAGCAAATGTTTTACGCAGCAGATTCCCTTCCAGCTGCAACCCATCACTGGGAAACACCCATACACACTCTTTAACACCCATACACTACGGCCAATTTAGCCTATTTAATTCACCTATAGCGCATGTATTTGGACTGTGGGGGAAACCGGAGCACCCGGAGGAAACCCACGCCAACACGGGGAGAACATGCAAACTCCACACAGAAATGGCAACTGACCCAGCCGGGGCTCGAACCAGCGACCTTCTTGCTGTGAGGCGATCGTGCTACCCACTGCGCCACCGTGACACCCTCTTTCCGATTCCTTCTCTAAATATTTCTGTCTCTTCTCTGGGTCTGCATCATGTAATTTATGATAAAGTTGTTGCTTTTCTGCAGCACTTATAGGTGGATTGGCACTCTGCAAGTGTGGTAAATTGGTAAATATATAATACATGTGATACACTCACCAGCCACTTTATTAGGTACAACCTTACTAGTACCAGGTTGGACCCCCTTTTGCCTTCAGAACGGCCTTAATCCTTCGTGGCATAGATTCAACAAAGTTCTGGAAATATTCCTGAGAGATTTTGCTCCATATTGACATGATAGCATCACGCAGTTGCTGCAGATTTGTCGGCTGCACATCCATGATGCGAATCTCCTGTTCCACCACATCCCAAAGGTGCTCTATTGGATTGACATCTGGTGACTGTGGAGGCCATTTGAGTACAGTGAACTCATTGTCATGTTCAAGAAACCTGTCTGCGATGATTCGCGCTTTGGTTGGTACTATTGGGCCCAAAGTGTGCTAAGAAAATATCCCCCACACCATTACAACACCTCCACCAGCCTGAACCGTTGATACAAGGCAGGATGGATCCATGCTTTCATGTTGTTGACGCCAAATTCTGACCCTACCATCCGAATGTCGCAGCAGAAATCGAGACTCATCAGAACAGGCAACGTTTCTCCAATCTTCTATTGTCCAATTTTAGTGAGACTGTGTGAATTGTAGCCTCAGTTTTCTGTTCTTAGCTGACAGGAGTGGCACCCGGTGTGGTCTTCTGCTGCTGTAGCCCATCCGCCTCAAGGTTGGACGTGTTATGCGTTCAGAGATGCTCTTCTGCAGACCTCGGTAGTAACAAGTGGTTATTTACTGTTTCTGTTCTATCAGCTGGAACCAGTCTGACCTCTGACATCAACAAGGCATTTGCGCCCACAGAACTGCCGCTCACTGGGTATTTTCTCTTTTTCGGATCATTCTCAGTAAACCCTAGAGATGGTTGTGCGTGAAAATCCCAGTAGATCAGCAGTTTCTGAAATACTCATACCAGCCCGTACGGCACCAACAAGCATGCCACGTTTAAAGTCACTTAAATCCCCTTTCTTCCCCATTCTGATGCTTGGTTTGAAATGCAGCAGATCGTCTTGGCCATGTCTACATGCCTAAATGCATTGAGTTGCTGCCATGTGATTGGCTGATTAGAAATTTGCGTTAACGAGCAGTTGGACAAGTGTACCTAATAAAGTGGCCGGTGATTGTATATTTACAATATAAGTTATGGTAACTGAAACCTAAAATATTCAGGTAAATCATCTTAAATTAAAAAAATGTTTTGCATTATTATATATGCACCAGAGAATGCAACTCACTCCTATTACTATTACTCAGGGTAACAGGACTGAGTTTTTAGCATATAATTATCAAATACATGCTAAATAACCACATGGCACACATGATAATAGCATGAGGATATGGAGCAAGTTTTAGTGATTTATCAAACATATGTATTTTTAAAATTAATAAATAACATCTAAAAAAAATTTAAGTAACAGGACAGTATGTTGAGATTAACCATCTCTCACACAGTTGAAATATCATCAAATATATTGAAAAGAAAATGAGAAGACTTCCCTTTGGTCTCCCCATTGCCTTTAAAGGATCTGGATGATGCAACTTCCTGTTGAAAATAAGCCTTATGGAATGTTCAAAGTTAATCAGAGGGGTAAATGTGTTAGGGTAACAGTAATGAGTAAAAACCTGGGGACACGACTAAAATGTGTATTTTATCAAAAATGTTATGAATTTTTTTTCCTTTTAAAAATGGGAAATCATTGATTGGATAAAAAACTGCATGTAAATGCAAAAAAAAAAGAATTTGGAAGGATTTTAAACACAATATATTCTAGCAAATTATAGAAGCAGGGAGTGGGGACATGCAACAACTGCTATTTTTTAGTGTTCTACATAGTTTTTAAAAAATATTTTAATTATATATTCTCAATTTTGCAGTTTGTTAAATTTGAAGACACTTTGATTATTACTAAAATGTATTTTAGAGTTCATTTTCATGCATTTTTATACATTTAATATTCTGGGGACATAAATGTTACCCATTCGGTGGAATGTCCCTCCCCTTAAAGCATGCTATGTACGTTACCGCGGGTGGACCGCTAGGAGAGCGGTAAGAGTTCGGCTTCATTGCAGTGACTTGATCGCCAGCGTCTTGAGAGTTTAGGCAGAGTTCGTGAACGGTGATCTTGCTGGAGATCTGAGTTGAAAACACGGCGTATGCGTTGGGTGAGGGTGTTTGAAGTGTATGGAGAAGGAGATTATATTGACAGCGTTGTGGTTAAATGGTAGAAAAGCTGGTGGGACGGCTGGTGTCTTGCAGGACCTCTGGCTCGATTGTCGTCCTGCCGGGGCTGGATGGCATTGAGCCGCAGCTGAAGTCTCGGGGAGAGCGCTGCTCTGGCTGAAGTTGTTTGGTTGGTTGGTTGGTTTTTTCCATATCGACAGGCTAAATGGTGCGATGCTGTAGAAGGTTTTTGGAGCTGGAGCGTTTGTAGCAGGAAGCGTTCTTCAAGACGAAGATGGCTAAGGTAAGATACTCTGGTTATTTATAGTGATTTAGGAATCATCTGATTGGTGGATCATGCATTAGCTAATGCGGGACCAGCTGCTATCAATCATAAGCACAAGCTCCTCTCGAAATTAGTTTATGAATAAACTTCACGTAGTGTTTGTGTGTAAATGAGTGTGTATGGGTGATTCCCAGTACTGGGTTGCAGCTGGAAGTTCATGTGCTGTGTAAAACATATGCTGGATAAGTTGGCGGTTCATTCCGCTGTGGCAACCCCTGATGAATAAAGGGACTAAGCTGAAGGAAAATTAATGAATGAATAATTTAAGTGAACAAGGGAGAAAATTATGCAAAGCACACACAGGATAAATGTGCATCACTAATCTTCACACACATCATCCATTTGTTAAATGAGCTTTTATAATTTCTCAAAATCTGTACTAACAAACTTAATGCTCATAAATATTGTCGATGCAACTTTCTCTGGCAGAAAATCCACAGGACTGTGCAAAATCCTGACAACAACAGATTATATCCATTGGAAAAAAACTCCAGCTTGGGCCTTTTTAAATATTTTATTTATCACTAAGAAAGGTACACCCACGGCATCACATTGATTTATTTCAATCAAACTGGATTTGTAGTCGGAACTGTAGGGCTGGTGAATTTTAAATCAGAGCAATATATCTAACGTGCATGTTTTATCAATCTTAGCAGGTCAGATTCTTTTGTTTTAGCCCTGTGCTAAGGTTTAAGTCGAGGAATTAATCATTTTAAAGAATCCTTGGATCTAACACTTTGTAATAAGTGATTTTTTTTTTACTTTTCAGCATGGAAAGTTGCATGTTAGTAAACAAACAATAATGAATCGTTAACTGTTTCAAACTAACATAAATCTTTACTAATGTTGCTGAAAGACTTTAAGTTAGCCTACTGTATGAATAAAAAACAATATTAAAACACAACATAAACAGTGGATAACTCTTCATTGGAAATCTTTCTTTCTTTCTATACAATAAATGTGTTGCACCTTTACGGAAAAATAACATATAAACAGAGATTTTAAACACCAAGATTATTATTTTTACATTTTAACCCAAAACTCCAAGTCTTACAAACAAAATCATGTATAAATTAATAATAAATAATAATCTATTATTTATTTATTATTAAATATTTAATTATTCATTAAATAATAATAATTAACAATAAATTAATTAATTTTATACAACTTTATAACATATTTAATATTATGCTTGCTCCAAACTATTCCACAACCTCCCCCTGCAAGTAGTCTAGCCATACATTTATAATGAACTAAATGTTTTTAAAATATAATAACATCTTCAAAATTAAATTTCTCTTTAAGTTATACCTGCCCTGCCATTCAATATTTTTGCTTTTGTAAATTTCCTTTGAAGTTATTTTTTTTTTTCTTTGAACACTACACTTTTAAAATGCTCATTTTACAAGTCACAGTAAATGTTGAGTTTTACCTTTTTTTTTAATCCATTCAGCCAATCTGCAGGTTTGGTGGGAACACTTTTAGCTTAGCTTAGCATAGATCATTGAATCAGATTAGACCATTAGCATCTTGCTCAAATATGACTAAAGAGTTTCGATAATTTTCCTATATAAAGCTTGACTCTTCTGTAGTCACATTGTGTACTAAGAGTGATGGAACATTAAAAGTTGCAATTTTCTAGGCCGATATGACTAGGAAATATACTCTCATTCACCATAATAATAAAGAATCTTTGCTTCTGTACCATGGCTGCAGCAGGCACGATGATATTATGCAGCCCCTGAAAATAGTCCCCAGCACCAAGCCCTACACTTGCACCACCAGCTAGAATCTGTGTAATATTATTGAGCCTGTTGATCAATGCATGGTACATCAACGTCACCAAATGTTCTTGATTATTATGAATGAAAATGTACATTTATAAACCTCGTTATGTGTGACTGTCTAAAATCCTTTTACAGGGTTTTGTAGGACAAAAACTAATAATATCCAATAAGACACCAGCAATAAAAACAAAAACCACCAGGTTAAAATTTAAATTCCAATAGGATTTAGTTGAATTGATTTTGTTTAAAAAATAATGAGTTGAAATGTAAAAACAGTAGAATATAAATATTTTTGTAAGCAAAACAGGATGTGAGGCCTTGCACTGTCATTTCATAAAAGAAAATAAATAAGGTGAAAAACCACAGATCTAGGAAGCTTTTAACATTCTTACTTTTGTCAATGCACTTGAGAAAATACTGCGCTCTGGTGGATAAAGGTTATTAGTGCACTGCTGTCAAAAAGGTCAATGTGAATTCAATGAACTTCATTTTTTTCTGATTCATTTCATTGCACAAAACCTTTAAGGCATGTTCAAGGCAATGCAAAAGAAAATTAAAGTAAAAAAGTGTTTCATAAAAGCTTGAAAAAGTCTGTTTATGAGAAGTCGAAAAAAAGGCTTTTAGATTGCAGTCAGGGCAGACTATTCAATCCACGAAAGCTTCAAATGCTTTAAAGGGTTAACAATAAACCCAATATATGAGTCATTTAATGGATTCTAGTAGAGTTCAGCCATGGATATTTCCTGAATTGCGTTTGGAGTAAAAGCCAGGTGGGCGACAGGATTGCTTACTGAAATTGAATCTACTGTACTTAAAACGTTTGAAAGACTTTCAGTGAAAGATATTGTAACACATTACTAAAACGTTTCACAGAGCTAAATTAGCTCAGAGTCTGAATAGGCACCTTCTGAAATGGGAAATCATTCTTTGAGGCAAGCAGGAAGCATGCTTTTTTTTTTTTTTTACTCCAAGGTTGTGTTTTTCTATGTTTCACTAGTACAGACAATCTAAAACTAACATGTAAAAGCACAAATAAAATAAATAAATAATAATGCACATTTTGCACTTATATTTGTCAAAATATGCATTTGGATGAAGAGTAGCTCTATTGCTGATTTAATGACCTGTTAGTATTTTTAAATTTTGGTTACACTATTTTAAGGTGTCCTTGTTACGGTGTACATTTATTCAACTACTGAGTAATATTAATTAATTAAATGTACTTACTACATAGTTAGGCTGTGGGTTAGGTTCAAGGTTAGTTGCATGGAATTATACATATTTTTAATTACATGAAACGTGTAACAAGTACATCTTAAAATTAAGTGCAACTAAATCTTTGGAATTTTTCATTTACACTGCAGAACACACACACACTAAGGTCTGTCTTGTTTCTAGACAAAACACAAAATCAAGAAGCATTTTTCCATACAAGTGAAAATTGCCGTTTTGTTTTTAGGAAAAAGATAAATAACCTACCAGCATGGTAAGATTTTTTTATTTTCTGAAAACAAGACACCACGATTTACTTGTATATAAAATGCAAAGTCTCTAAGAAAGAAAAGTCAAATCCTATATTTTAAGCTCATTTTATATACATGAAAGCATATATAATGCAAGTGTCACGGAAGGACACGGGAACCAGAGGAAAGTTTGAATACACATTATGAGGATAGCAGATGGTAAACAGTACTCAATATATATGGATACTGCATGATGATGGCTAGATGAGACTGGAACGGACCGGAGGAGATACTGATTCTGACCTGTGTTCATTCAGATTTTATGATCATACTGTTATTATATTTCAGTAAAATATATTAAAAACTTTTTGCTAAAACTGGTATCTTTTCATATGTCATCTTGTTCTAAATACAACAAATAATGTTGTAATTTATGGGGGAAAAAACTAAATCTAAAGCTGCGTTACACTTTATTATTTCGATGTTTGAAAACTCTATTCCATGTTTGACCAATGTATAAAATAAAATAAAATAAAGGAATTTATATGTATTTTTTACATTTATATATATATATTAGATGGCTTTTTTCTTGGGCCATTTCTGGTTAAATTGTATCATTGTACTTTGATGCTACTGTATATGAGGGATCTTTAAATACAGATGGTGACATCTGGCACAACTTAATCCAGTGTTTTGTAGACATTAAATAAAATGAATGCCACTAATGTTCAATTGTGCAAAGACTCTTTCTCCCTTTGTGTGTGTGTGTGTGTGTGTGTGTGTGTGTGTGTGTGTGTGTGTGTG
>CAIGQV010019029.1:1268749-1279388 GCA_903798115.1 Danio jaintianensis
GTGTGTGTGTGTGTGTGTGTGTGTGTGTGTGTGTGTGTGTGTGTGTGCGTGCGTGCGTGCGTGCGTGCGTGCGTGCGTGCGTGCGTGCGTGCGTGCGTGCGTGCGTGCGTGCGTGCGTGTGCGCGTCTTTAAAACACACACACACACACACATCCACACGCACAGCACCTTGAAGTGTCAGCATGTGGCCATTTGTTCATGACAATGGTATTAAGAAGGTGAGAATGATGTGTAACATTTGTTACATTAAGCAAACAGAGCCACAGAGCTCATTTCCTCTCCTTCCCTCTTTCTTCAACATCCAACTCATCACACTATCAACTGTCATCCTCCATCACAGGGGCAGACAAATGGTGTACAATCCAGGCCAAGCTGCAGTCAATATTTACTGAGAGAAGCATTTCAAAAAGCCTTTCCTCATTTCAAATCAACAAGTGACAAGTGGTGTTATTAAATAAGACATTTGTGGAGATTTATTATTGGAAAAGAAAGTCATTTTATGTAAGAATGTTCATTAAATATGACAGAAACAACATGAATACAATAAAAGTCATTTAAAATTATGTACAACCTTATTTACAACAAAAACACATGGCAGGTCATGGACAACATCAAATTTAAATGCTGCACAAATTTGGGTAAAACATGGACAATTCCATTTGTTGGGTTAAAATTTAATTAAAAAGTTAGATGGGTTTGTCTATATTTTACCCAAAACTGGGATGAAACAACCCAACATTTTTTAGGATGTAGGCTAATATAAAAAAACTGCATTTACTAAGTACCACAGCGATTATTATTATTATTATAGATAAATAAATCAGTGTCCATGTAGTGAAACTACACAGTCAGACAATATTGTGAAAAAAATAACATCTGTACATTGTATAGTTTGAATTTTTAAAGCCAGTTAAGTTAAAAGTCTGACCCTATAAACCAAACTATAATCAGCCTTTGACCCCCCCAAAAAATCTACATTTGTTTCACAATTCTGAGCTTGATTTTGAAAGCAATTGTTTTTAGAATTGTGCTGAATGGAGATCCATTACTACATTCTGAAAGCATTATCAAATTACTATCCAAAATAATTTACAAATGAGCATGCAATGTGAATGAGTGTTGGCCTTGGCATCTCGTTGGCTCTCAGAGGACATGGTAAACTGGTCTGTTGTTGGGACTGTCTGGAGAACTGCACTGGGAATCACTTCCGGTTGGAGAAAGAACGACCATGTTCCTCACTCCCACAGGATCTGCAGAGGACAGTCTGTCCACGATGCTGGACAAACACTGCAAACTGGACACTCCTGGAGTCCGCTCCATTGTGCTAGCTATATTAATCAAAAGCAGGAAATTATTATTACATTATTATTCAAGTCAGCTCATTTTATTTTCTGTAGTGCTTTGTGCAATGTAAACTGTCAAAGCAGCTTTACAGAGAAAATAGGTAATCAAGAAATATATCATTTGTGATCATATGTCATGAACTCCACATTTAAAGGGATAGTTCGCCCAAAAATGAAAACTATTTACTTTCCATTTACTTGTCTCAAACCTTTAGTTTCTTGAATGAGTTTCTCAAAGTTTCTTTATTTTGTTGAACACAAAAGAAGATATTTTGAAAAAAGCTGGAAACCTGTAACCATTGACTTCTATTGTAGGAAAAACAAATACTATGGAAGTCAATGGTTACAGGTTTCAAACATTTTTCAAAACATCTTCTTTTGTATTTAACATAAGAAATAAACAAATAAAGGGTGAGTAAATGATGACAGAATTTTCTTTTTTAAAATGTACAATTATATTCTTACCATTTTGTGCGTCAAAGTTGTAGTTATTCCCATAGTTATGATTCATCTGAGGCCATACAGGACTGTTGCAGTCGACCTACAATGACAAAACATAAAAAGCTCCATCAGCATACACACATATAAAGCAGTCAACATGATGTACACAAAACTCTCCAACAGCTCGAGCATCACAGGCAGTGAATGAGCATTCTGTGCGCTTCTCTGTATCTCTTTCTTTCACAGGCCGCTTATTTGTGAGGGACTCCCACGCTATGCTGGGCTTCAGGCATGGCGAATTGATTGAGTCAGTGGAAGCCACACCAGTTTGTGCAAGATGACACTTTTTTCTGAGTAAATCTGCAGAAAATCCTGGCAGCAGCGCAGCTCATGCAGTCAGTCAGGAATGCAGCACGGACGCCACTTTCCTGCCAGTCTCTGTTTGGCTGGATTTACTGAGGCTTTATTGGGTTATAAAGAGTCCAGTGGGAAAGACATTACTACTATATGTCCTCAATTCTTAAACCCAGTACTGAGAGTTTTGTCATAAATGTTTTGTAAATCAACATTGTTTGTGATTTTGTGGCCCTCTTGGCGAGCTGACAGTTGTTAAACAAGTTTTCATCTCAATGAATGTTCAACTTGACTTAAAGTTTACTGTCTAATCCTCCAATTAGCCTTAAATTACTACAAGCCTCTACACAAAATGCTGGGTTATTCCAACTTAATTTTGGGCAAAATAAGGACAAAGCTAATAGCTGAGCATTTTTTTACATTAAACTTATAGGACTAATATAATATAACCCAACATTGAAGTTTGTCCATATTTTACCCGATTTGAGTTTATGAATAAATAAGTGTATAAAGTGTGTCTAGCAAAATTGATCTTAATCTACCAAAAACTAAATTATCCTTTATACATCCTGAAGACCAAAATGAGAGAAAATATGCCTGAATTTATGTAAATAAGGAGTGTAAATATGTCAATGCTAGCAGCGCTAACATAATTCATCTGAGTGTTATTTACAAACTTGTACTGAGAAGCAAACACATGATAAATGGACATATTACATGTACATAACTGCTTGTAGAACCTTCTGAAAATGTATCATGGTTTTACTACAAAAACAAACAAACTTTTAGCTTACAAATAATAAATAAACAGTATTGCAGTTTAACCATGGTAGCCACAAAATAACCATGGTTTTGCTACAAAACCATAATTTAACCATGATATTTCTACACTCACTCTAAAAATTGCTGGGTTGTTTTAAATATGGACAAACCCTACTGTTAAAAGTGTCATTTAAATGTAATAAAAAACAACAACAACAACAACCAATTATTAAGTTATATATTGGTTAATATTTGACCCAACATTGATTTAAGGAATGCTTGGTTGTTTCAGTTACTCACAAATCCATTAAAAATTTAAGTAAATAATTTTTAACCCAATGGTTCAATTTTTCCAAACTTGTTTTGTCATACTTATATATATATATATATATAAAACTGCGGTTACAAAAATGGTAAACAAACTGCAAAATACATGGTATTTTTCCTACCATTGAAACAGACTGACATTATCATAATATATATTATATTTCCTCTCTCTTACAGCAACTTTACAAGTTACAATATTCCACACATACTACAAATTTCTTAAATTCCTTGACAAACAGCAGTAAGCTTATATATCTAAGCGTAAAAGAGGAGCCAGATGTAGACAGCAATTTATTGTTGTCATGCTGAGACTGAGGCAGCTCTGACTTCATTTGCAGGATACAATCCCTTGTGTGCTATTGAGATAAAACATAAAGACCAAACACGGAACAATCGCCCTGTCTAGACACATTGAAGAAGATAGAAACCTCAAAAATCTGCATTCAAGCGGTTTTTATGTGACCTTTGGAAAAGTCCCTCTAGAATAAGAGTTTATGCAGACCTTCACTATAGGTCTATCATTTTTAAACCCCATAGAATAAGAGTAAGAGAGTCATATTTACCATGCTCTCTGAGCAGCTGGAGGAGGGACTGGCGGGCTCAGAGCTGCTCTCCATCGGCAGGCTGTAGTAGTTCTCCACCTGTTCCCTGAGGAGCTCCTGAAGGCTCTCGATGTACTGGATGGCGTTCCTCAGAATCTCCACCTTGGGGAGACGTTGGCTAGGGTTGGCCGAGGTGCAGCGACGTAGCGCCTCAAAGGCGTGGTTGACCTTCTTCAGCCTGCGCCGTTCCCTCATGGTTGCAGCTCTCCGGCGGTCCACCGTACTGGCTTTACGCTTGCAAGCTTTGCAGGCCCATTGGAGACAGTGGCCCGGTTGATGCGGGGCCCCAGGAGCCCGTACGTGCTCATCCTCCTCAGACCCTGTCAGTTCTCCGTTGGCTCCAAACTCTAAATCTTCAGGAGATGAAGCACAAGTGCTGTCGTAGAAGATCTGGGATGTGGAGAATACGTCCATGATTGGTTTGGTGTTGGAGGTCTCTGAGTGATGTGGTTCCTCTGGTGCCATACGGCCCTTCTTATATGTCGGGGCCCATGCTGGTCAGCCCTAATGACCGTGCCCCCATTGGCCAGGACAGGGCTCAGAGACCCCCCTCTCTCACCATCCAGATCCCCACCCAAACCCAACACCCCTACTGAGTTTCCCACATCTGTGCGGAGGGGTGGTTTCTCACTCACATTCAGCAGCGTGACGGTCATTACAAGAGGGAATTATCATCAATAAACATTCGTGTGAAGAAACTTGGGCTTTGGATGTCTGTTTTATTTGTCTTTCGATTTTTAGGTGTAGACTTTACTTAAATGCCTTAAATGTAGCTTTAGTATTTTATGTTTTGATCTCCACTGGGTGATTATTTAAAATCTGTAAAAGTACATTGTAAAATATATGTTAATTAAGATTTTCTGTATTTTTTGTGTTTTCCGTTTATTTACGGTTGTGAATTGCATCATGGGACCTTGATCTCTGCTCTGTTAACTTTGATGTTAAAAATTCAACTCTACAGTTTAACAAATGGACCTTTATTGATATTTTAGTAGTTTGAAATAATATAATGTATAAGAAATAATATACAGAGAAATAAGTCTGTAAAAAACTGTAAAATAAATGTACTGACAGTAGTTTTTTTTGTACCGTAATATATAACACCAACCCAGAAAATATATCACTTTAATCTATTAAAAATGTTCATAAAAGTCACTTTTTCAAACTTATCAAGGTTAAAGTTGTTGGAAGAAAGATCAAGGTCTCATAACGCAATTCAAAAGCGTAAATAAATCGGGAATATCAAAAAATAAAAACATGAATCGCAAAATACGGAAAACTGCTAATTTACGGATCTTTTTTTTTAAACTACTGATTATATGTGTATTGTATTTATGAGGGATGGGTTTGAGTAAAATGGTAATATTTATTTTATTCTGTGAAGGTCTAATATAATTTCTTTCAAATTTGAATAACATTTTGTCAGTTTGGGCATTTTTTTCTTTTTTTCAGAAAATCACAATGGGTCAGAATAACAAATGTTTTCATTTGTTGTCATTGAAAATGTGGATTAGTCCAACAATCATTGATTTCTTAACAGTTCAGAAGTTAAAACATTGGTATTGTGTAAATAAATGTAAATCTGTCAGAAAACATGACACCTTTTTAGTTATTTGCAAAAGAAGCTTAATTAAAAATAAAGCTAAATTTAAAAAGAATGCTATGAATACTTTATAGAATAAAACAAAACTGACTGATTTTACTCAAACACAACTATTAATTATAAATCCAGACAAACTGATAAGTTTTTCCCATAGCTTTTAATAACGGTTTACAATAAGGTTGTATTAGTTAATGTTAGTTATACTAACATGAGCAAACAACGAACAAAACATTTATTACAGTATTTATTTTTGTTTGTTAACATTAGCTAATGGCAATAAAGTTGTCCATTGTTAGTTCTTGTTAAATCACAGTGCATTAACTAATGTTAAAAAGCATACTTTTGGATTTGAATAATGCATTAGTAAATGTTATACTATATGATTAATGAATGCTGTTTGCATATTGTTCATTAGTTCACGTTAGTAAATACATTAACGGACATTAACTGATGAAACCTTATTGTAAAGTGTGACCTACAGTAATAAATTGCGTGAAGACACTCAAAGTTAGAGGATGAGTTTGATTTTAGTTTGTCCTAAGGAAAGAATTGACCCAAACCTCTAACAAATAACAAAGTCATTTCTATTAACTCAGAACGAAGTGGTCAAGAAGGACTGCATGTTTAAGAGTTTGCTGGCTAATTTTCCGCTTGAGAAGCGAGCAGCGTTGCAGATGTGGCCCAGCTGTAAGGGCTGGTGTTGTGTTTCAGAGGCACACACTCACATGAATACACAACTCAAGATCTGCGCTCTGGATGTAGGTGTCAGAGCAGCGTGGCTGTGCAGTTAAAGCTCATTACACTTCTAAGTGGCTCATTAGCAATTATGTGGCAACATCTCTGCTTCCCTTTGTTATTCAGGCGAAGCTGACTCATTATCTCCATTTATATTATATATGTTGATACACATACATTTGCAATATATAAATATATATTATTGAAGAAATTAAAAATATTGTCGTTGTATCCCTAATAATATGACAAAAAGGCATGTTTATATTGATTTTTAGACAACACAACACCAATGTTTTTACTTCAGAAGACTTAAGACAGCAGTATTTGCTCAATATTTGGTTGATATCTGATTTTCAAACAAAACAAATTTCTATGACCATGACTGCTTTTTTTTTATAACAGAAAAGTTATATATATATATAAAAAAAAAAAAACATAAATAGATATATTGCAAGAAAGAGAGAGATGTATTTAGTTAAATGAATATCTTTGTTTACTAATATGGGATAAGCTTTTTTGTCCTTTTTATTTATTTATTTATTTATTTAATTTATTTAATTTATTTATTTATGTTTTAATCATACATATTTTAAGACTGTTATCAGACTGCCCAGACTTTTTAATGTTTTTCTTATAACAAATACATTTGGTAAAATGTATATATATATAAAAATGAACATAAAATAATATATAATAATAATTTCAACTATCACATATCATCAGTTAATTGCCATCAAAATTAAGGAAAAATTCACAAATAATAACAAAGAAATGGCAAGTAACATTAAAGTAACAATAAAGTAATTTTTGATGCATTTAAACAAAACAGTTTTATTATATACTTTAACCAAGTTAGATTTATTGCAAAAAAAAAATGTCAATGTATATTTTTTGTTTCTCTTGATTTTTCCTGTTTATTGTTTAATATTTTACCCAACATATTAATTTGGGTGTACAAATTTTTGGACTTATTTTGGATCTTAATTTTTTTTTTTTTGGTAGATTATTTCCAGTTTTGTCTTTGGTACTGACTAATCTTATGCATTTCCACAAATATATTAATGTAAAAAATCTTGTAGAAATTATGAATTTAAAAGAGATATATACCCCCCGGTGCCACGGTGGCACAGTGGGTAGCACGATCACCTCACAGAAAGAAGGTCGCTGGTTCGAGCCCCGGCTGAGTCAGTTGGCATTTCTGTGTGGAATTTGCATGTTCTCCCCGTGTTGGCGTGGATTTCCTCTGTGTGCTCCGGTTTCCCCCACAGTCCAAAGACATGCGCTATAGGTGAATTGAATAAGCTAAATTGCCCGTAGTGTATGAGTGTGAATGTGAGAGTGTATGGGTGTTTCCCAGTGTTGGGTTGCGGCTGGAAGGGCATCTGCTGCGTAAAACATATGCTGGATAAGTTGGCGGTTCATTCCGCTGTGGCGACCCCTGATGAATAAAGGGACTAAGCTGAAAAGAAAATGAATGAATGAATGTATATTCATAAAAATGCACAAAAAAAAATGCTTTTCTTACTTATATTTTTAGTCTTGTATCAGCTTCAAATATTTTTAAAATTCTCACATCAAGAAGCATTTTCTGGACAGTAAAAAATATTGTCTTATTTTAAGAAATAATATGCCAAATTTTTTTCCTTAAAACAGGGAATTTTTTGATATTTCGACTAGAAACAAGACAAAACATCTAATTAAAGCAGTTTTTGGAGTGAAATAAAATGCTTTACCATCACAAAATCTTTTTAAGGTTGATCAAGGCCATGATCACATGACTGATGCTGCATTATTTAGCATAAGTAGCCTACACATTATATTGTTTAAGAATTCAAATGTGATTAGGATATATTTATTTGCGTCGAAACTGAGAAACTTCATTCCTCTTAACCCAAATAGGCGAATAACAGGTAGCACTTTCAGTGGGGCGTAATTTAAAGGCAATAACACACATCGTTTATAACCTGATCAAGAGTCCTAAAATCCCCGTCTATTCCAGTATAGAGGTCATTACTCGAGCCATCAGTGTTGACAGCTAATAAAGATACAATGCGGATATTTCTCACAACGTGCTAAAACGTTTGGTGTCTGGGAACTGCGCGCACCTAAGAAAACACGGCTGATCGTTGTAGTTTGTATTGCGCACAGCTGAAGAAGACATAATCCTGTTTAGCTGTCCTTCAGATCAAAGACAATTGACTATTAACAACACAGACAACGAGAAAACCTGCCAGCGGCCGATAACTGAGTTCAGCTCAGATTGCGCAAGCATATGGTGAAGACGCGCGGCTTCGAGAAGGGAGCGCGCAAACCTGCTCTGAGATCGGCGAACTTTGCGATGTCCCTGGGGAACTAAAATTTGGGCTTTCCTGAGGACTCTTGTTAGGGGTCAGAGACTGTGTTAATTGTAGGACAGAGGGGAGCGGGTTCCCTTCAGTGTTTGATATACTTTCAGAAATAAAGGTACAAAAGCTGTCACTGCGGTATCTTTTCAGGAGGTATAAGGGTTCATACTTGTTCCTTCAATTTACATATTATTTCCTAAAGTGTACATATTTAACCAGTGAAAATTTCGCGCTTTATTTCTGACTGGGTGTAGGTATATTCTCAGTGTATACTGAGAATAAAAAAATCGCAAATAATTTTATTAATGCTTTTTTTTTTTATCTCACATTTATTTACATTCTCATTTCCCCCTTCTAGAATGACTATATAATATTGTTAGTAAACAACTGTGTTATGGTTGGATAAATGAAAATAAAATTTCTCAGCTCATTATTAAAATGTCCAAAATTAGGCTACTCCACATAATCTAGTTGCATAATAAAAGCCGTTTCTCATATAGTGAAAGCTTTAGTACATTTTTTAGTACATTTTAGTGATTTTGTACAATTGTCTTCTGTTTCCTATGATGTCGATATAAATATTCTCAAAATGTTCTGATTTGAGGTGGCACGGCTCAGTGGTTAGCACTGTTGCCTCATAGCAAGAAGGTCACTGTTCGAGTCCTGGTTGATGTCTCTGTGTGGAGTTTGCATGTTCCAGTTTCCCCCAAATCCAAAGACATGCACTATGAATTGGATCAACTATTGGCCATACTGTATGAGTGCATGTGTGAATGTGAGAGTGTATGGGTGTTTCCCAGTACTGGGTTGTGGCTGGAAGGGCATCTGCTGCGTAAAACATATGCCGGAATAGTTGGTGGTTCATTCCGCTGTGGCGGCCCCCGATAAATTAGGGACTAAGCCGAAGGAAAATGAATGAATGAATGTTCTGTCTTACTCACCAAGACACCTATATATTAATGCATTACACATTGAATGCTTAAAAGTCATTAAATGCTAAATATTAGAACTAGTTATACTGCTAGATTTTACAGTAGCCTAGTCCACTTGCAATTATATTACATACTTTGTACAGATACAATATTGTACATACTGTAGTACGTGCACACCCACATGCACGTACAGCTAATAAATGCTTATGGGGACTTCTCATAGACGTAATGATTTTTATACTGTACTACTGTACACACTCAGCCCATTTGTTTATATACCACATACAGTGATGTGTAAATTTGTTTAAGTTTGATATGTCTTACAGAAAAAGTGCATCTGTGCATTATCAACAATTTTCAGCAAAACTGGGGTCAAATACATCAGTAATTACTGACAGAGTACATGGACAACATAAGGATTATCATTGTCTTGTTTGTGAGTTTGTGAAACAAGGACTTGTTATTCTACAGGCACTAATATCCACAGTGACACAAATAAGGATATAACAACTAAGAATGTTTCTAGTATTTTTTTTTCTTTTTTTTTTTTAGCTTTCCGGTAACTAAGGAAGTTGCAGGCTTCTGCAGGTAATTGATTGTGTGGTGCAAATTGTTTTGAGAAACGCATGTAGGAATTGTCAATTTTTAAAATCATATGAGAAATGCACCAAGGCAACTGAGAAAAACTGTAAAGTAAAATGATTCTCCTGCACCTTCTTGTTGCTTTTCTCTCCATCCCTCTTTTGCCTGCCAAGATTCGCCATTGGCTGCACTTTTTCCATCAGCAATAACAGTATCATATTTGATCACATGATGAGATGCTGTGATTGGCAACAGCATTTGTTTGGCAGCAGAGGAAGAGTTTGCTCTGCTCCGCTGATGTGGGGCATCAGAAACCCCCCATAAGTGCACATTCAAAGGAATGTCACTAAATCTCTTCTCTTCCAAAACGAACATATCTTTAATCCTGTAGTTCAGTTCAGCTTTAGCTGTTTAAAAAAAGTGAGTAAACCCATTGCCTTAAAGGAACACTGCACTTTTTTTAACCTCTCCTAGAGTTAAACAGCTGAGTTGTAACATTTTGTAATCCATTCAGCCAATCTTGGGTCTGGTGGGTGCCCTTTTAGCTTAGCTTAACTTAACATGGAGTGCCCAAACTTGGTCCTGGAGGGCCGATGTCCTGCAGAGTTTAGCT
>CAIGQV010019029.1:1279398-1344363 GCA_903798115.1 Danio jaintianensis
TGTCAAGGTGTAAT
Source organism: Danio jaintianensis (assembly GCA_903798115.1). Taxonomy (NCBI): domain Eukaryota; kingdom Metazoa; phylum Chordata; class Actinopteri; order Cypriniformes; family Danionidae; genus Danio; species Danio jaintianensis. The sequence continues at coordinate 1,279,413 of CAIGQV010019029.1, forward strand.
ATCATTGCACCTGCTACAGCCAATGGTACAGCAGCAAAGTTCCTTGATTATTATGCCAGAATGAGAATTTAGTTCCTAGCCATATCGGCCTAGAAAATAGTAACTTTTCATTTTCCATCAGTCTTAGTACACAATGGAACAACAGAAGTGTCAAGCTTTATATAGGAAAATTATCTAAACTCTTTTGTCATTTTCGAGTAAGATGTAAGTAGTCTAATCCGATTCAAGGATCTATACTAAGCTAAGCTAAGCTAAAAGTGCTAGTAACATTAGGGGAGTTAAAATGAGCCTATATAAAACAAAAGTGAAGTGTTCCTTTAAAAGTGACAACTTGACTTTACTTAATTTAATTTCTATAATTATGCACATAGTTTATTTACTTGGGTGGCACAGTGGGTAGCGCTGTCACCTCACAGCCAGTTGGTCGCTGGTTCGGGCCCCGGCTGGGTCAGTTGGCATTTCTGTGTGGAATTTGCATGTTCTCCCCGTGTTCGCGTGGGTTTCCTCTGGGTGCTCCGGTTTCCCCCACAGTCCAAAGACATGTGCTGTATGTGAATTGGGTAAGCTAAATTGTCCGTAGTGTATGTCCTGGTCTTCCAGGTTGGGGGTTGAGCGTTGGGCTAACAACCCACCTCATAAAAACTAGATGTTACGAAACACCAATATGGTGCGGCTAAATATTAACTTTGATATAATAGGCCCTGGAAGTAACTTCATTTACTTAATAATTTTAAGGCAACAGCTTAATTTATTATTTAAATAAAGTCAACTAATAACATTTTACAGCAAATCCCCCCTGTTGTACAATTTTACAGACCTAAACCTAAATGTACATTGTACTAAATGTAAATTCTAAATGTAAATTCACATTGAAGTATGCAAAAGTAGATAAATAGACTTTTAAAAACAATGACAGCTCACTAGCTTTATTTCAGATTTCACCTATTTATACCTGGGTTTTATTCAGTGTTTTATTTGATGTTTTTTTGTAATGAATTGTGAAATTTACTAGGATAGTGACTAAGTATACAGATTTAAAATGATATTGTTGATTAGTGTTTTGGGGCTGTTCTGTGTTCCTCAAATAAGGTCTTTAAATAAGTCATCAAATAATTCTTGTTGCCTGTCAAGATTTTCTGGTACGTTACACTGAATGACTGAATTAATTTTACTGTGTTTCTTATGTAAATCGTGCTATAAAGTTTGATTACTTTTTGCTTAGAAAAAACACACAAAAAAATAAGACATTCTAACATGTGTAACAGAAAATTTACAAATTTAGTTTTTGTTTTAACAAGAAGGTTCTGGCTGCAGATAGGTGCAGATGCAAGCTGAGACTGCATGCAATGCTTTTAATCCATTCACCTAACCCCACCCCTAACCCTACTTCTCACAGTGACGTCACTAGCTCTATTAAGTGCATGTGTCTGAGACTGCATGTCTAAAATTGCATGTCTCAGCTTGCATGTGCAAGTCTGCAGCTAGATACTATTGGTTTAACACCTTTCTTTCAAAATAAACAGACATAAAGATATGTCAATCCCTCTTGCAACTCAACAGTCTCCTTTGTACACCAAAAACTGGCATCAAAGATCAGAAATGTTTGCATGAAGTTCATACAGATTTAAGTTTAAATGTAATTAAATATATACTTGATAATTTTATATAATTGAAAGCAATTTCTATTAAAGAAGAAGCATCAAAGTGAAAGATGATGCGTAATTAATGTCTCCCGAGTCCTCTGAGCGGTATAATATTCCTCTGGGATGATTCCCAGATGGCGTGTCTTCCTTTCATCGTAACTAATGACACATTTGCAGTTGTTATGTATTTCAGAGTATGTTTATATGCAAATTGAGCAATGAATCTGTCGGGATGTTTCAAAAGCAATGTTTCTCTCTACTGAAGGAGCCAGGCATCATGACTACGAAAAAAGCCCAATAAAATCCCAGCATCTCTATTAAAGCAGCAGTGTAGACAGAGATATCTGGTTACAGTCTGGCTCACTAAGACCACAGCAATGAATCTGTTTGAAGTCACTCGCTCTTAATACCATATAACTTATCAGACAATCAGCCGGAGTGGGCAGTCGCCAACACAGCGGATAAAGCTTTGTTTTTCCTCAAGTATTAGCCTATTGTTATCTTCAAGTGGGTCAAATAACATGCTGATATTTTCCTATAAAAATATTGATGTATCTGTGAAATTAAAACAATGAAATAATGAAATGGTCTGCTTTTGTAAGTCAGACTTCATGTAAAAATGAAACAACGTACTTATTCTGAGCTACAGTATATAAAAGAATAAGGGATCATACCAAATTTTTTTTTTTTAATTATTAAACAAACGAGTAAAGCTGACAACTGGGTAAAGATAGTGGTTTGCAGGTTAGAGGCACATTATAAAGATTTAAAATAGCAACCAATTAGTATTTTGAAGATCCACTATGATCTTTACAAGGTATTTTTAATTCATTTATTATCTGTGTTTTTTTTCCTGTCACTGTTATTCTGTGGAAGCCTCTCTCTCTCTCTCTCTCTCTGTGTGTGTGCACGAGGTGAAAGAGTGGTGTGGGGTGTGAGAGCGACAAGCTGAATTGTTTACAGGGTTAATCTTTTGTTTAGTGTTTTTTTGTTGTTGTTGTTTGTTTTGTTTTTTCTTCTTCTTTTTCTTCTTTAATGTTGTGTTAGAGGATTTAAATTATTATATTTTGATTTATTGTTTGCTTTAAACTAATACCTGAGCGATCCCTTCTTTGATAAGGGAAACCATGGCGTTTCTCTCAGGTGAGGGAACGCCTGGTTTCTCTATCAAGAATGGATGCAAAGTTTTTTTCGGACCAAGTACTTACGGTAGAAGAAGTGCTTTTAGCAATGGGAGATATTGTAGGGCACGAACATATAGTATCTGCCTCTAGAATGAATAAGGCAGTGGTAGTGTTTCTTAAAGATGAGAAACACGTTAACAATCTCGTGGAAAATGGAATTGTTGTTTCCGACACCCTAGTACAAGTATTGCCGTTGCGCACACCGGCTACTAAAGTAACGATCTCAAACGTGCCTCCATTCATTCCTAACGAGCAAATTGTAAAGGAGTTGAATCGCTTTGGAAAGTCACAATGGTTCCGTTTGGCTGCAAAAACGTCGCTTTAAAACATGTGCTATCTTTTCGAAGACATGTATTCATGTTTTTAAATGCACAGTCTAAGACTTTAGACATTTCGGTCCGTGTTCAACACGGGGACAGTTCTTATATGGTATATGCAACAACAGAGAGTTTGCGTTGTTTTGAGTGCGGGGATTTAGGGCACAAGAAGCTTACCTGTCCGCATAAGAAACAATCAGAAAAGACGGAATAAACGAAGAGCACAATGATAAAAGCAACGGCAGCCAAAACAAAGAAAAACGGCCTGCAGTGGTGAAAGAGTTAGTGATTCCTGGAAAAAAAACAGAAAACAAACGGCATTAATGGTGACAGTTCGGGTATGGCAGGTGAACCCAGCGTTATTCCCCAGGTTAGTTTCCTAACCGAGCAAAGCGCCGTTGGTTCAAGTTCAACATTAGAGGTAAGTGCCTTTAATTCAACTATGAGAGCTGGTGATAATTCTGTAGGCCCGACTGTTTTGGAGGATAATGCGGCTGATGATAGGGAAAATGACTGTGTTGGTGACAATGTAGATTTGAATGAGAGAGGCATGCAGTCGGAGGTGCTTGCGGAGAATGAAAATAGTGATGAAAATATGATGGAGGACTGTGATGATAATTGTTCAGAGTTTTCGGAAATTGAGTGTAGTCAGTCGTTTGATGATGTGTATTCAGTAGAAGATTTGAATGCTTTTTTAGATTTAACTAAAGGAAAAATGACTGACGTAATTAAGTATTTTCCCGATGCAAATCAATTTATTAAATCGGTGCTAATTGCTCAGAAGAATGTAGGTTATGAGGTAATTTCAAAACAAAAACGTTACGTAAAGCTCAAGAAGAGCAAGGAAAAGTGTCTAAACGGAAAAAATAAATCACATGGGAGTGGGATGTATTTTTATTTTCGTTTTACTTTTCTGTTATTTCCTGTTTTCCCTTTCTATCTTCCATGCAATGCAGATTCTTAAAGTAGGATCGTTAAATGTGAATGGGATGAGGGATGGGGGTAAAAGAGCTTTACTTATTGAATTTCTTAAACTTAAAGAAACTCAAGTAACTTTTTTACAGGAAACTCACAGTGATCAAAAGAATGAATCTGAGATTAAGCTATGGTGGGAAGGAAAAACTGTTTTAAGTCATGGCACAAATGTCAGTTCAGGGGTAGCTATTTTATTTTCAAATCACATAAATACAAATATTATATCAGAAGTAGAAATAGAGAAAGGACGTATTTTGTTGGTAAAAGCTAAAGTAAATAATCAGCTTTTTGAATTCATAAATATTTATGCTCCAAATAAATGTTCAGATAAAATTGTTTTGTTCAAGAAATTAAGAGATTTTTTTAAATGGTTATATTTTGGAGGGATTTTTAATTGTGGGTGGAGATTGGAATTGCACTCTTAATTTTCTTTTAGATAGGAACAATCAGGAACCACATCCTGCTTTGGCTTCTTTCTTAAAAAGTTTTATAATTCAAAATGACTTGGTAGATGTGTGGAGAGATCAAAATGCGGAGATAGAACACTACACATGGACTAAAGTAAATCAGGGAATGATAAGTGTAGCAAGACTTGATCGGTTTTATGTCAAGCGTATTGATAAAAACAGAGTAGTTGGGTGCAACATTTTTCCTTGTTGTTTATCAGATCATAATTTGATTACAGTCAGCATTGCTTTGACACAATCTACTTTTAAAAGCCCTTATTGGAAATTTAACATTGCTTTGTTTAAAGAAAAACAGTTTTTTTCAAAAAAAAGTTATTTTGGGAGGAGTGGGGTTTTAGGAAAGAAGATTTAAACAATTTGTTACAGTGGTGGGAGTTAGGAAAGATTCAAATAAAAATATTTTGCCAACAATATACATGGTTTTCAACAAGAAAAATAAAACAAATAATCTCTGAAATAGAACATGAAATCTTTCATATTACATCTGGTATGATTCAGCATTCTGATTCATCTTCAGCAGTCTATTTAAGTCAAATAAATCAAGATTTAGAATCATTATTACAAGTGCGGGCCAAAGGTGCTTTGATAAGATCTCGTTTTATGTCATTGCACGAGATGGATGCTCCTACTTCTTATTTTTTTAATTTAGAAAAAGTGTCAAAACAACAAAATGAAATGTATTGTTTGAAGACCCCTGATGGACTAAAGACTTCTGATTCTGAAAAAATGAGAAAGATTGCAGTGGACTTTTATTCAGACTTATACAAGAAAGAAGAAACTAATATTGAGTGCATTTCACAACTACTGCAAAAATTGCCTGCTCTTACTGAAACACAGCGCAAGTTTCTGGACAGTGCAATTTCATATAAAGAATTAACGGATGCAGTAAAACAGATGAAGTTGGGTAGAGCCCCAGGAATTGATGGACTGTCTGTTGATTTTTATAAGTCTGTGTGGAATATCATTGGAAATGATTTTTATGAAGTGATTCAAGAATGTTTTAAAGAAAAAAACCTTCCTATAAGTTGTCAAAGAGCAGTTTTAACACTTTTGCCAAAAAAGGGGGATTTGAGTGATCTAAAAAACTGGAGGCCTGTGTCTGTTTTAACCACTGATTATAAGATAATAGCCAAAGTGTTGGCTAATAGGTTAAAGACTGTACTTGGTGATTTAATACACCCAGACCAATCCTATTGTATCCTAGATAGAACAATTTATGAACATTTTCATGGTAAGAGACATTTTAGATTACTCTAAATTAAATGATGTGAATGTTGGGTTTTTGTTTTTAGATCAAGAGAAAGCATTCAATAGAGTGGACCACGGTTTTTTATTTGAAATTATGAGTGATTTTGGTTTTGGAAATGTTTTTATTTCTTGGATCAAACTTATATACACGAATGCTTCTTGTGTTTTAAAAATAGGTGGCAGCTTAAGTAAACCAGTAAGAGTACTTAAAGGCATAAGACAAGGATGCCCTTTATCAGGCCAGCTTTATGCTTTGGCAGTGGAGCCATTACTGTGTTTATTTAGGGAAAAATTGTCTGGTTTGAAACTTGATGGCACATGCACATCAACATTGCACATGTACATTTAAGGTAATAGCTTATGCAGATGACATCACTATTTTAGTGAAAAATCAAAGAGATGTTGATGTTGTTAAGAGCAGCATCTCTTTATTTGAGAGGGCTTCATCGGCAAAGTTAAATTGGATTAAAACCGAGGCTTTTTGGTGCAATGAAAAAAGTACAGTGATGTTACCTGTCATCCCTGAAAATGGAAAATGGAAAAAACAGGGTTTTAAGTATTTAGGCATTTTTTTGGGTTCTGAATTGTATCAAAGGAATAATTGGGAAAATGTTAAAGAAAAAGTGTGTAATAGATTATCAAAATGGAATTGGATTTTACCTCAACTTTCTTATAGGGGAAGAGTGTTGGTTATAAATAATCTTGCCGCCTCTGTACTATGGCATAAACTAATTGTGTTGAATCCACCCGACGGTTTTATTAGAGAAATTCAAAAAGCGCTTGTAGATTTTTTCTGGAATGGACACCATTGGCTAAGAGAGGCAATATTGTATCTGCAATTAAACGAGGGTGGTCAAGGCCTTATGGACATTAAGTCCAAAGTAGCTGCTTTTAGACTGCAGACTGCACAAAAGCTTCTTTATCAACAGACTCAAAACTGGACTACTATTGCGTGTGCTCTATTAAATAGAGTGGGACGGATGAATCTGAACAGACACCTTTTTTTAATGAATTTGAAGGATATTGATTTTAATGGACTTTCTTCTTTTTATACATCAGTATTAAATGCATGGCAAATAATTACAGTTAAAAGGTAGCTGACTGATGTAACACAAGAATGGGTACTTGAAGAACCATTAGTTTATAATCCCTCTTTATTTAGTGAGATTGCGAAATCTAAGGGTATCTGCACAAGTTTGATCAAAGCGGGAAAATCTGCCATTTAAGAACAATGGATAGGTGGATTTCTGCAGATAAACTTGCTGTGAAGATCAGTGTACACTCTGTAAGGATTGTTGAAAAATTGTTATCTGAGGTTCAAAAGTTGTTTCCTGTAGTACCATTGCAAACAGAAGTAATTAAGACTGTATTCCCCAGTATCAGTGTGAAAGTAAATTTAGAAGATTGGCATGAAGGTGTTGCAAGATTACTTTCTTTTAAAACACCGCAACTTGGTTTCTTTGACGATATATCTAAGAAGAACTTTGTGTAAAATTTTTGCATTTGAGATCTTTGAGAGAAATTCCAGAAACCAAATGGGCTAATTTTGTTGAAATGGGTGCCTCTCCAAAAGGATGTTGGAGGTCATTATATAAGGCACCAATTGAAAAAAGAAGCGGGGATTTACAATGGCGGGTCTCTCATTGGATTTTGGCAACAAATCGTTATAAAAATAATTTACATTTTTTGCAAGGAGATGAATGTTTATTTTGTGGTCTTCCAGAAACAATGTTTCACCTACTTATTGGATGTTCAAGGCTTTTCAGATTGTTTGGTATGTTAAGAGACTTGTGTCAAAATCTTGGGTTCATTTTTTACAAAAAGTATTTTTATCTTTGGACCGAAATATAGTGTCTTAAATAAGAAAAAAATTGTTTTGACAAATTTCCTATTTGGTAAGGCAAAACTGGCAGTATGGTTGACAAGAAAAAACAAAATGCTGTTTGACAGCAATACTGATCCTTTGAACATGTTCAGAGTTTTGGTAAAAAGAAGGCTAGTAATGGAGTATAAATATTATGAACTGGTGAATGATGTTGATTCTTTCTTTCTTGTATGGGGTGTTGGAAGTATTTTATGTCAACCTAATGAAGTAGGAGGTTGTTATATATTGCTGTAAATTTGGTGGTATTAGTTTTTATTGTTATTGTTATTATTTTTTTGTTATTATTATATATTTTTTAATTGCTGTAATTGTTTTTTAACCTGATACAGTTTTTGAACTGCTGTAATTAAAGAGTTGTTAAAAGTCAAAAAGTCTCTCTCTCTATCTCTCTCTCTCTGTCTCTCTATCTATATATTACAGTGAAGACTAGTTTAAAGGCTGTTAAAAACTCAAATTTTTGTCATTACAGGAATACATCACCTTTTAAATTAATTAAAAAATATTTATATAACAAGGAATGGTCCTACAAAGAAGAGAAGTATCTCTAAGCCAGTAATGACTTTCTACACAAAGATGAAAACGAATCCAACAAGAAGAACAACGACACCAAACTAAAAGAGAAAACACATGCACTGTAAAAAAATATATGACAAAAAGTCATGACAACAAATGTTTTTATATTACTTTAAGTTACTTTAATAACTTAATCAGGCTTCAACTAAATTTATTTAGTTACATAATTTTTAACTTATTATTTCTAGTCAGTTTGACTAATCGTAAGCTAAGATGACTAGAAAATGTAATTTGACTCAACTAAATTTAAGGCAGTAAGATTTTTTTTTTACAGTGAGGCAACAAAAGAACATGACAATAAACTGAACACACGAACGGCAATAAACACACAGGCAGATGAGAACAAAACCAGAACCAGAAACAGGTGTGCAACGTAATAAGTAACTATGAGAACAAATGAGTGGTGGGAAAAACAGAAACAGGGCTTAAACACAATCATTTATATTTGTTTATTTAATAGTTGATTTATTAATTGATTTATTGCACTTGGTCCTTCATTTACATAGCAACAGCAATCAGGGAACCTGAAATCACATGTTTGGCCAGAGATTTCAAAGTGCCGGTTTTTAAAAATTCTACTAATATTATTGTCATATTGCATGACCCAATGCTTTTAGCTTTAGCTGTCACGCGAATGGCCTCACGCTTTATTTATTTTTGTTGACTCATGGCCGACTCAGTGACTGTGGTGTGAAGGTCCTGTGGCAACAAAAGAAAAAGGCCAAAATCATCACCCTTCCATGCTTGACATTTGCGTGTGTTTGTGCTCATATGCTCATTTAACTTTCACCAAAATTTTGTTCTATTACAATGCATCTTTAAATTGGTGTCATCTGTTCAAATAACCTTGTTCTAGAAGTCTTAAGGTTTTTCATACAGTATATGGCCTTTCCAATCTAGTCTGTTGAGATCTTGTGTGGTTTATTTCATTTAGAGAGAAATTTCTTCTGTCCATTCTTTCAAACATATTGTCCCAACTTTTTCTGATTTTACTGTCATTAACATTATCATTTAACATGCCAATACTGTAGAGTGTGTTGTGTAATTATTTGGTTCCTGTGATGTCCATGAAATTTTGGTTTAATAATCTTTCTAATTGTGGAATGATAGACTTTAAATAGCCTGAAAATTGTCATATCTCCCCTCACAGAATGATGACAGCAGCAGTTGCTTCTGTAAGATGTTTGCTTATGTCTTTCCTCCTAGGCATTGTGTTAACACTTCAAGGCTCCACACCAACACACTTCTGTTTGTTATAGAAAAGCAGTGCTCACATTTACTGATGATCAGTAAATTAAATGCATCTGATTAAATGAGCAATTTACCCTCTTTAATCCTGCACTCTAAAAAAGTTCATGTTAATGTATGTTAACAGTAGCTTTAGCTTTATTATTTCTAAATAAATAACGACATGGTGCAGTAGTTCATCTAAGGCTTTATTTACCAGGACCAGATTTTTTTTACACTCAAGTACTAATATGGAAAACCATGGAACTCAACAGTTTTAGTTTTTGACATGACTTTATACAGTATATATAGTTTTTATTTTAATGAGTCATCTGAGAGTTTGAGTCCACAAGTTATCTTCTATATTATATTATGTCTGTGTCAGAGGTGATGGAGTGTTAAACAGAAAGATCAAAGAACTGGTCATCTTACATACTGTGTAAGATGGAAACTTCTGAACATTAACAAATCAACTCAAGCGATAGCTAATTGCCAAGAACACCCATATTCACACTGATTAAACCTGACCTCTCAATGCAATTCAAACCAAGCCAACCCTTACTGCCTGTAACATTATGATAGCTGGAAGGATGCAAGATACTATCTATACGATAATTGCTTGAAATGTAAATATCAGCTTCAGCCTGATATGGAAAATTATGCTGATATGCTTTGCTGATAAGATGATGTGTTAATTATGAGTCTGCAATAGCTGTCTGTACTAGAAATTAGATCAGGCTAGCAATCTGCTCTTTTTTTGTGGTAAATTTTTGCCTGTATTGTGATTTAATATTCACTGTTTTGGATTGCTAACTTGAAACTTACATCAAGCTTTGGTCATTTACCTGTATGCACAGCCATACTGGTGATACTCTGATGTAAACAACAGCGGGCATTGCACACATAATGTACAAATGAATACATTGTTCTATATGCTGTCTAAACCATGGGGAAAAAATGTGTGGAAGCTGCTAAATCATATAGAGAAGGACTTAGTAAGCAGAAAAGGGTGCAATATTTTGACAGACTGAAATAAGTAGGTGGTAAAAGATAAGTATGAGCAGTATTAATTAAAATATTAGAAAAATATATCACTAACTTGACCTTAAATAATGAATGTTGTCAAGATTCTTGCCCTGGTAATGTTACAGTTTGGCCAACCACAGACAGGTCAGTTAGTACAACTCAAAACATAACAATAATTAATTTGCCTAAAAATACACACCACAAACAACATGGCAGCAAGCAGGGAAGTACTCGTTCCTTAGAAAGGTACAGTGTCATCCTTTAAATGAAATTAGTTAGGTTTTTCGGTGTTGAACAACAACAGCCTGCTGCAAAATGTGTTTGAATAACCCCGCTCAGGTGCTTCCGGTGAACTGTCATCCCATTATAAACTTGACACGTTTAAGATCTATATAATGGTCTTCACTGCTTGATTGAGATACAGTATAAAGTGGGACTGAGACCGGACAAGACAACAATTATATTCCATTGTTCCAGGCCATGTCTTTAAAATTTCAACATTAATTTTACCACAGTATTTTCAATAGAGTTTCAGTGCTCGCCTTTTTCTCCTGATGGTGCCTGTGTTTCATCTCGTTTTATGCTTGATCAGATTAATTAAAGCTTAAGTCTATTTATACTTACTCCCAGGGCCATTTATATCGAAGTTGATATTTCGTAACATCTAGTTTTTATGAGGTGAGTTGTTAGCTTAATGCTCAACCCCCAATCTGGAGGACCAGAACATACACTACGGACAATTTAGCTTACCCAATTCACCTACAGCACATCTTTGGACTGTGGGGGAAACCGGAGCACCCGGAGGAAACCCACTCGAACATGGGGAGAACATGCAAACTCCACACAGAAATGCCAACTGACCCAGCCGGGGCTCGAACCAGCAACCTTCTGGCTGTGAGGTGACAGCGCTACCCACTGCGTCACTGTGTCGCCCATTTTGTTGACTATATTTTGATTAAATTATTACCGATGTTGTTAAAGGAAAGAATGGGGCTCAATGGAATTAAGTTGGAAAAAATTAGATTAGTCTTCCTGGCTTAGAATGTTTAGAAAAAAAGAAAAGATGTTCAAACTAAAACCAGCAAAACAAATAAGCACCTCATGCTCTCAAACAAAGCTGTTTTATATGCACTTTAACAGAACTGCCTCCTTTCTTCCAAATTGCATGATGCTACACTAGTGTTATATTGAATTTTGACTGTTTACAATGACAGGACCTGTCATCTAGCTTTTTCGGCTTGTTGTTACTGATTGCACCTTAACCCAATTCTCAGAAGATTTTATCCCAAATGGGAAATGTTAAGTAGTGGGGAAAAAATCGATTTAAGCCGTTAATTGGATTTTTTGTGAAAAAATGTGTAAAATTTTTTAAAAGACCATATCAGCCAGTCCTAATAGCATTGTTTAAATTCTGTGCCTTAAATATGGCAGACTGATGGTGCATTAGTCCGTTTTTTACTAACAGTGACTTGTGTGGCATGTGTAGTACAATTTTTTAAATGGAAGTGATGTTAGCTTTAGACTAGCAAAATAAAAACAACAACAACATCATTCATTCATTTTCCTTCGGCTTAGTCCCTTTATCAATCTGGGGTTACCACAGCGGAATGAACCGCCAACTTATCCAGCATATGTTTCACGCAGCAGATGCCCTTCTAGGTGCAACCCATCACTGGGAAACATCCATACACTCTCATTCACACACATACACTACGGACAATTTAGCTTACCCAATTCACCTATAGAGTATGTCTCTGGACTTGTGGGGAAAACCGGAGCACCCAGAGGAAACCCACGCGAGCACGGGGAGAACATGCAAACTCCACATAGAAATGCCAACTGACCCAGCTGAGGCTCGAACCAGCGACCTTCTTGCTGTGAGGCAACAGCGCTACCAACTGCGCCACCGTGCAGCCACAACAACAACAACAACATAATCATATTAAATTATTTCATAAAATGAATTTTCAAATCTGATTTGTTTTAATAATGCTCTGTTTCTTTCCCTTATTCTTTACAATATCACTAAACACTTGTAACGTAAAGTGCCCCTATAATGAATTATGGAATGTTGATATATTGGTTTTGGGAGTCAAATACCACTTATCCCACCACTCATTTGTTTCCATAGTTACTGATTATATTGCACACCTGTTTCTGATACTGGTTTTGTTGTTAAAATATGCATTTGTACCTTATTTGCTAAATCACTTCCGCTTCAAAGAATTGCTTAATGATATACATTTTACCAAATCCCTCCTTTGTGTGACACTAATCTGCAGTGATTAGGTTGATGGCCCAATCTGTTGTGATTGGCATGTTGGAAACTGAACTCCCATCACCATTACTGGATTACGGATTATCAAGTGTTTACATTTTCATACAGTGTATGAACAGACAACATGGCTTCATTTTTACCTTATTGAAATCAACATGAAAAGACTTGGGATCAGTTTTGAAAACGACTCATTTTAACTTTACTCTGAGTCAACTCCTTCTTTTGAGAGACAATAACTTCATGCATGGTGCAGTTTCAGATTTAAAACTTCGCATGATGTTTTCATTCACATAGAGCTGTGTTAGACACTACATGAAAGACAATTTTCAAAAATACATTATAGGGGCCCTTTACCACTTTCCAAAAAAAAAAAAAAAACTACAAACAAAAAAGATATAGGTATTGGCATAGAGAACAAAAGGAGTTCACAATCGACTTATCTAACATTGGCAAAAGTCCAAAATCATGCATCATAGCTGTCATGCAGCTTACAGCTTTGCAATATTTTCCCCTGGCCAACCTTCTCCTCCTGAGAACATTGGGTCTGCCAGCTGGAGCTAAAGACAAGGCCATCAGGTCTATTTCAGGGCCAGTCATACTTTTACACTCGGCTAATACTCGTAAATCTGGGAGAGCCGCTGACTTCGACTGCTCAAGGCTGGTGCTGGAATACATAGGGCTTTTAATTCAATGGGTGTAATGAGGACATTTGGTGGCCCGCCATCTCTGCGAGTTATACATGCCTGTTACCTTCAGCTTGAGACCTTCAGGTTAATGTTACTACCCAAAATAGATTCAGATGAAGAAGTATGACGATTTGTGCATAGGTGCTAAATTAATTTAAAGCTTAACAAGGTTGAAGATCTTCCTCATTTAAAGCTGTGATTGGATTTTAGAAGACAACAGGCTGATGTATTTAATGTACATTTTCATTAAGATGACATTTGATAAAATAAAAAATAAACAAAAATATATTGACACATACATATATAGTTTAATATAAAACTATGATTTGCACAAGACACCCTCTAAAATGTTATTCAGTTTAACAATAATTTATATAGCAAAAATATATATATCTTGTCAATCATATTTTTCACAAGAATAATTTTAATATGATTAAAAAACTCTATTTAAGGATAACAGTGCAGATTTATACATTGTAACTATCTTTCAAACCATTTTGTTCCAGCATTTTCTTTATACGTGTGTTGTTTACATTTTTACATTATCTGTTACTCTAAATGATGGTGGAACATTATTTTACCAATATTTTGGAATTTTATTTTCATAAAAGTTGTCTGAAACGGTAAAGCAAAGCCTTTACTTGCATTTAGCATGCTTTCCATGTATATAAAATCCCAATAACAAAAAAAATAAATAAAAAAAATAAAAATAAAATAAAATTATTAAAGCAGAAAAACATAAATAAATAGATAAGTACAACTTACATTTCTTTTTAAAGTTTATTGTTGGAAAGACATCCAGCAGTGATCAAGTGCTCTCTTTTTTCTTGTTAATTTATAAAAGAATTTAAGTAACAGCAATATATTACAAAATATGTACATTTTAGAAGACCACATAAATGGACAAGAATCATATTGTTGATATTAATGACCCTGAAATGAACCTGGAATTACCTGCAGTTACTACACTGAATGGTCAATTACAACTCATATTATTACACTGGGACACTTCAAAATAATACTTCATAAAAGCTTTAAACAATGCAATAAAATATTACAGTATGTAATATGCTCAACAGATCAAAAACATTCTTAGATATAACCTTCAACAATAATGGAACCTTACCATTACACTTAACATTCTTTATAATGGAATAAGGTTCTTTAGATTATGAAAATGTTCTTCACAATATGAAAAAATTGGTTCACTCGAAAGGTTCTGTGGCAAACCAAAATGGTTCTTCTATAGCTGTTTCCATCCATCTATTTTTTATGCACATTTTGGAATATTGCATAAATAATGCTTCATGAAAATGCCAAGAAGCACATGCATTTTTAAAACGTGCATAAAAAAAAACTTATGCAAACATATGAGTAGGCTAAACTTTTAATTGATAAGATAAACTCTGACTAAACTACAATGGAAACACGTTTACCAAAAAGATATGTGATTTTGTTTTACAGATAATGTGATATGTGCGATGAGGCGGCATTAATGAACAAACCAGCGGAACGACCACATTGTAAAATATCTGAAATGTTTTGGTCATTCTAAAATCCCTCAGCCAAAGTCTGTCATCAAAGTGGTTCAGTATTATTACCTCCTGAACAATATTGAGCAGCTGCACTCCCAAAGAGGGGTCTTGCACCTCCAAAATCAACCATGCATTTATTGTTTCTTCTTCTGATCTGCAATTTATTTCTTATATATAAGAAAAAAGGCCCACAGGCTTCCAGTTATCGGGAAGTGACGATTTTGATCTCTTTGACTCATTGGATGGAAACAAAATCGCAAATGCTTTATGGGATGTTCCAGTTTTGCACATAAATGTAATTCACATATTTGGATTGAAACATAGCTTACCACATCATTTTGGAACCTTCAATTTTATGTGTAGTTACATTTAAATAGAAATTTGTATTATTTTCACATATTTGTATTTATATTAATTTGCATAATAACAGAGTAAGGTTAATTAACTTAAGTTGTTAAGTTGAACTAACAATGAACAGTTATACTTTTAACAACTTAGGTTACCAAAGATCAATATTTATTGTATAAGATATAATGTTCATTGTTAGTTAACATTAGCTAATGCGGTAAGAAAAGTTTGAATTGAATCGTTAGACTGATCTGTTATCCATTACATAAGTATGTATTGTACTGTTTGTTAACCACTTATAAAAAGTTATTGCAAAGTGTCACCTATTACATTAAAAACATCGACACTAGCTCATGGAAATAAATAAAAGTATTGGGAAATGTGAGGTGGGTGATGTTTGAGCTTCACTTCTCTGAGATCTGGCTGGGACAGCGGGCTTTGGGTTCTTCAGTGGAAATGCTGTCCACAATGGAGGAGAGGCGACGGAGACTGCTGGACTCTGAAGACTCCACCGCGCCTTCTGAAACACACCACGTCATGCTCATGGGTCATTATGCATAGAGAAATAAGTGGATGAATTAGACAAACAGGACAGTTAAACACACTTGAAATAGTTAACCTCAGGTAAACTGAATACTATATTATATTGCTTCACGCTTCTCAGTACGTATAATTTACCAAGAGTTTAAAAAAAACTACCAAGCCATTTCACAAATAGACTTTTCAGACTATAAAGGTGATAAATAAACAAATTAAACATTGAAACCACTTCATTTGTATAAAAACATGCAGGTTTCTGTGACTGATTGAAGGCTATGTTTATAATGCATTTGTTTTTGTTTTAAATTTTGTTTTTGGGAGTTTTAAAATTTAAATAATCTTTGTCCATACTGGCATTTCCATATTATTTCTGTACAGCTACAATTTAATCCGTTCACCTACAGTACTGTATATGACTGTATAGGCCATTTGTCTTTTTCCTGAAATGTGACCCATAGGAATTTTTACTAAAATAGTGCCACAACTATGAATAAGACAAAATGCATTGTGCCCTTCCTGTAACAATTTGTCATTTATGTTGCTGAAACGCAAGCAAACACAAGCAAAATGTGTATCTTTACTGTGTTCACAAAGCCATCCCAAGCGTGTAAATGTACATTTTGTGAACTGGAAACTAATAATGGGTATATATAAAAAACAATGGGTAAGGGACTTTCTAAAAAAATCCACACATTGCATTTCAATGATTCTGTATTTTGACTGGGAATGCTGTTCATTTGTAATTTCACAACCACACATGCAATACAACACTGTCATTATGTTTTCACACCAGCCAAAGGACACATAACTTTAAAACATAACCATGGTTTGTTATAACCTGCTTATGCCAACAATCTATTTGGTCATTTTATAGGGTGAAGAAACTGGGATGAGTTTTCAGTGTTGCTACTGAAACATGTAACTAATTGGACCGTTATTGTTAGATGACTTGGGGAGCTCTAAAATCATTTTTTAAAGTGTATTTGTTTTTGTTTTGTTGTGGCGCAGTATGGAGGATAATCAGGGACAAAATCTTTATTGACAACATGTGAAATGTGGGTGGCAATTTTGAATGTATTTCTTTCTTTTTTATGATTTATTTTTGGCATTTTATTGATAGACATTATTATGATAGAACAGTATACAGGGTGCGAACTACGGGCTGCCCTAAAAAACGTGATTTGTGAAATTTTGGGGGGTGTCAACATTTTTTTGACTGTGTTATTTTGACGTGCGGTTTCAGTTTTGTGTAATGTGATCATGGAGCATTATTATGTGTAAAAGTGCAAAAATACAATTTATTCTTGATGGTCATTTACACCTAATTAACTTTAATAAAATAACTACACATGCTATTCTTGTCATGAGCACCAAAGTGTGGGGGCGCTGTGGTGCAAAGTCCATGTCAAAGACTGACTGCCAGATTGTGTTTGGTTTCATTTGCTTCATACAGTAGGACTATAGAGTAGGCAAATCCAATGTTCTTTTTTTAAACACTGTAACATTGCTGTAAACATGTTGGACAACGCACAACTAAGTTGAAAGCGCAAGGTAAACTTGCCAAAATCAAGCGCTTTTGAATGGTTTTCTTTCACTTTCGAATTCGAGATTATGTGTACTTTTACCAGAGTGAAAAGTGACATCATTATATAGGCCTATGTAAAATATAAAAAAGCATATGCTGTCCTTAATGTCATCATCTTGAATGTTTGGAGCGCATCACAAAACTTAAAAGGTTTCATTTCCCCCTCAAAGTCCACAGTATAGTTCAAACACTGACAGTATATATAGAGAGAGAAAAGGGGGATGTGATTGGACAAGGTTAGTGAGCCGGGACTCGAACACGGGACGCCTGAACAGTAATTGTGCTATATATTGTACACTGTTCACGAGGCTATCGGTGCCAACAAATGTGTTTCTTATGTTTGCACAGACAAGCTGTTTGTTGTGTTGAGGATGCAATTTTTTATTAAAGCAAGATAATGTCTGATGTTTACATAAGTGTATGCAAATAGACCATTACTATATCCTTCGTGAAAAAACATGACATCTAATGTTCGTATATATTGGATATAAATTCCTATGTACCATTGCATTGCATATGCAAAATCATTTCCAGATACATAAATTTAATTGGCTATTGTGGTTGTTTTGTTTTGACAGTGTCAAAATGTGCATGTTGACAGGATATCATTTCACATGCCTCATTTAAAGACTTTTGGCCCTGATCACTTTCCATAATGCAGACACGCCTGGAAAATCCTGAGCACATGAGTCCCATGACGGTGTAGCTTAAATGTTGATCATGCTTGTCGTGCGTCTACATTTAAAATAATAAAGTTGAGCATGTTAAAGGCACAACGTGTATGTTTTACTGTAGATGTCTGGCACATCAATGTAGGGTTAACATGTCAAAAGCAATGCTAACTGTGCTTTCTACCTGATTTTAACATTGTTGTATAATGACAAAAATCCAGGATTAAATGAAACGTGAAAAGGCATACAGGGAGTTACGTACCGAATATTCTGAATAGAGAATTGCATGTAGAAAGAATTACACAATTACTGACAAGAAGTCAAAACAGACTAACAACCATTTAAATAAATGTAAAATTTCACAGCTTCTTATTCAACCTTGAATAAAGTTCCCAAAATTTCTAGCTATGCACAAATACAAAAGCACACAGACAACTAGCCCATGAAAACATCTGAAACTGTAAATGAAGTTAAATCCTGCTCTGTACCAACCTTCTCTATGACCTGCCATCTGGGAGCTGGAATGATCTGGATTCCCCTGCCAGCTCTGGCAGGTCTTTTTCCAATGATACTCACTGGGTGTCACCTGAACAGGCAATCATGATGGGAAAACATTAATATTACTCTTAATGTAACTCTGAAACACAAATCATAGCATTAGCGGTAAGCAGAGTCAAAGCACCATGTGGATCCAGAGCACATGGATGGGCTTACATGGTTTTCCTTCAGGTTGTATGTGTAAGGGTCAGTGTCATTGCTCTGCTCTTGCTCATCCAGCGAATGCAAGAGGTCCTGCAGTTTCTCAATGTAGTTTATCGCACTGCGTAAAATCTCCACTTTGGGCAGCCTCTGGTTCGGATTAGGCACCGTCTTTTTCTTTAGTGCATCAAAAGCTTCGTTGATCTTTTTGAGCCGCCTTCGTTCTCTTAAAGTGGCGGCCTTTCGCCGGTCAGTCGGAGCAGATTTACGTTTACAGATCTTGCAAGCCCACATGAGGCACTGACCCTCGCAGTGCGCCTGGAGCCCCGGTGGAGCAAGGACGTGCTCCTCTCCGCTACTCTCGCACCCCGTTTCTGACGGGACAGGATCCTGACCCGGGGATAGAGGACTGTCATTCCCCTCGTACAATGGGGACACTCCTGGCATATCCAAGGTCCCATGGTCCCCCTCAAGATAACGCAAATCATTGAAAAAATAAGCGTTGGTCTCAAACAGGTCCATCATGTTGTTGTAGGCTGTTTTGACAGTAAGACTGTTGGCATTTAAATAGCCCTGTGACACAAGTCGGGGGACTTAAATATAGCATGTGAAATTCTATCCAGCGCTTAGCTGTTGCAGGGCTTCAGATTCAATTCAATAGGCCTTCTGGAGTCCAAATGAAAAATAAAGGAAACACTTTAAACTGTCCGTGTTGCCAATGGGTATTTCACTATAACTACTTGTTTTAATACAAAAAAGTAAAACATTGATGGAGCTATTGGATTGAAATATGTTCTTTCCTAAATATATAAACTCAATAAAGACACGGAGCAACCATTTTAGGTCAATTTAACATGAAGCAATCATGTTGCTTGCACTTTATTTTACAATATGTGTCTTTACAGTGTACTTACACTGCAAAAACTACTTTAGTCAAGAGCTATTCTTATTTCTTGCCAAACAAATCTTCTTTATCTTTTTTAAGAATACAATACTATGCACGATCCAACTGTGTAAGATTATTGTGATTGTTTTAAGATTATTTACCTTTCTTCATGCTAGTAAAGCTTAAAGTTAGGGGTTTTATTTGCAAATTTAGCTTAATGACATAATTTAAGTCCAGTCTTGTATTTTTAAGACTTTGCCCATGAAAAAAATGTTCAGTTACACTTATACTTGTTCTTTAGTGTCAAAATACATTACGTTATGCTTTGTTGCAGTAAGCTTCAGTATTATGAGAAGCAACAAATAGACATTTTGCATTGTAACTCCTGTCAAGTCTTAATTTGAATAAAAATGTGTGATCCTGATTTAATTCACACAGTAATGGTGCTTTAAGTTTAAATGCTTTGGCGCATTTTGGCTCAAGACAAAATATATTATGACAATTCTCAAATTAAGAGAAATTCTTGAATTAAGACAACACACAAAATAAGAACTATTTAAAAAGCTATTAAAAAGCTAGCTTTAAGATAATTAAACTCAATACACCGCTTGAAATACATTTCATAATTATTTTTTTTAAGGCATGTTTTGTTTACTAAAGCCTTATTTATTTCAAGAAATCTTACAAAGTATTACAATCTTACTGCACTGGAAGATAATTTGACTTGTTTCTACTTTGTATCTTTTTAAATCATTCATTTGTTCCACATATTTAGATGGTTATTATTTTTGCAGTGTACCTGAGAAAATGCTTGGTTACATTATTTAACTACACAGGTTAAGGGTAGGTTTAGGGGTAGTTTTAGGAATGGTGGCTAGTTATTACCCACTTTAAGCAAAAAAGGACTGGTAATAAAGTGCTATAACTATATTTGAATAGGAAACCTGAAAATTAAATGAAAATTTAAATACTTTAATAAAGTGATTTATATTTATTTTATTTTATAAGTATAAAATACTTAATTGTTGATACTTGATGAAAAATACTACTTATGACTAAATTGTAAGCAAATTTTTAAGTTTAATTTAAGTTTACTATACATCAAGTGAGCATTAAAAACACTAGGTAAATGATTTTTAATAAATTGCTTAATTAAAATGTACACTTTGAAGTACACTCACTGTACATCACTCATTGTAAAACATTTCATTTAGTTGCTAGGTTCTGTGTAGGTTCTGTAATTAGTAGGTTCTGTAATTGTCAAAAAAGTAATACATTTTCAAATTCAAAATTATGTCCTGATATTGATGATCAAGGAAACAGATGCATCTATTCATGGATTTTGATCCATTGGTGACTGTGTGTGATTGTTTCCCAAAACTGAGGAGCATTGTAAAGTCCAAAAGTCAAAATGTATTAAAACATATTATTTCATTGTTTTTATCTACCAAAATGTTCTGCTTTTATCGATACGAGTTAGCATTTAGACTTACTAAAATTGCTCTGCATTTGTGACTAAATATTACACACACACACACATACAAAAGATCATATAATATAACAACAGACATTCAAAACTTCATTCTAAAACTTCAACAGAGACTTCAGATGTAAATATGACATTCATTCATTCATAATTTTCTATTGTGTGCACCTAAGACTTGTGCTCAACAGCATGTGTATAAATCTAGTGAAACGTAATTTGTTGTATTAGTAACTTTTAAGTAAGAAAACGAATTCACAGAACATTAACCACAAGCATTCATTTATAATGAAGGAAAACAGACACAGAATTGCTGGACACTGGAAAGAGGGTCTTGTTTTCATACCCTGTAAAAATAGCCTGGAATGTGTGCAGTCAAAATGGCTTTTGAAAAGCTCACGCATGTGAAGTAAAAATAGCTATAAGAACCATTTATCTTAATTCCGAAAACACATGAAAGGCCTTTCCGAAGTGTTATGTGTCCACTGACATTTTTGTACAAGATCAGTGTGAGATGTTTTATTGAGGGCTACAAGTTGCTGAAGGATCATGTTGCATATCATTTTAGTGTAGACAGTTTTTAAATATTAATCAGGCAAAATTTTTGACTTTATTCTGATCCTGAGGATTATTAACGTATTAATGAAATAGTCCACCCACAAACGTCCTGATTATAAACTCACCCCAGGCAGTCCAAAAATTATATGACATTATTTTGTCAGATGAAAAGGAATTACAAGATGAAAACTCGTGTTTTCATGTGGTAAAATATTTTTGATTAACAAATCCACATTTCAAAAGAACAGCTTCAAAGGAATTAACATCAATTTGTCCAATAAGTATCTACATTACTTTACCCCCTACTCCCAACATCTTACCTACTCAACAAGTGGTAAACAGTTTCAAAAATACAGTAATTCTTCAAAAGATGTTATTAAAGCTCTGCAGATATTTTAGGGCTTTCCGCCTGGATTTTCCTACTCAAACTGAAAAGCTGAGAGGTGTAACTCCAAAATGTTGGTATTATTTTAAAGGAAACCTTTTGAAATTATATAAAACTGTGTTGAAAGTGCTAAAATGTAAAACTACTCCGACTGTGTTCATCTGAAAGAAAGTCATGTACACAGAGGATGGCTGAGGGTGAGAAAATTCTGGTGTAATTTTCAATTGTGGGTGAACTATTCCTTTAAGATAAACGGCCTTTAATGGATAAGTGTTTTTGTTGAAAGTTGCAGTACATAAACCCTTCTTCTGCTCTTGCTCTTGTTCAAGGGTTAAAGCAGGGGTGCCCAAACTTTTTCATATGAAGAGCCAAAAACTATTTTACATTAAATACAATCACATTTATAACACAGTGGAGTTTAATGCTGAATACACTAGTCAAGTAGAATCTGCCTTTGCCTTGATTTGCTCACCAAAGTCTCTGCATTGTTCTCTATCTGTCGTATGCATATTTTAAACTAAATCTGATTAATTTACACCATTTAAATTGAAACATTTAATTTCAGATAGGTTTTTTGTAGCTTAACAATAAAACTAGTTTGGGCATCTCTGGATTAAAGGGATATTTCACCCAAAACTGAATATTTACTCACTATTTACTCTCCCTCTAATGGTTGCAAACCTTTATGAGTTTCTTTCTTCTGTTGAATACAAAAGAAGATATTTTGAAAAAATTATCAAATAAGAAAAGTTTCTTGTTAGTAAAAAAACGAAGAATGGTTTGCTACAAATAAAAGGGTGAGTAAATGATGACAGAATTTTCATTTTTGGGTGAACTATCCCTTTAAATCATTTGTGTTGTCTCTCATAGTGGACACATCTCCTATTCCCTTCGTGTACAAGGTTGTGGTCTATAGGATCAATACGTTTGTTTGCGATGGAAGTGATGATCCTCTGGAATGAAACCAATGTCATTCTCAACTCCCAAAATAACGAATCAGCATTGAAATGATAATATAAGAAGTGTTAACTCTGCACCCTTCCCCACACCCGACTGCTGTCTGCTATCAAGAGCATATCAAATCAGCACGGCTTCATTATCAGTGGCCATCAAGTCCATCAGCTGCTCATTCAGCACTCAGGAAAGGAGCATAGTTTTCTTTTACAAGGCTTTTCATAGGAAGAGAAGCCCACGCATGTTCACTCGATCTCACGGGATTAGTTATAGAGGCCATGAGGCCAGGGGTGATGAATGCATTTCATTGCTTTAACACTTTAAAGGTATTGTTTGAATCAGTTGAACAAACAGGTACAAATGAGAAAGAGATTCTGAAGGAAGCCCAAAATGTGACCCAAGGGCGTTTAGGCGATTGCAAAAGGTTTATTTCATTTAGGAGGCCCAGCTACAGTGGCATGTCCTTGGTTTGATTTACTCCTTTCAATATAGTGTTCAAAGTGAAAAAATACCTTAAGTGCAAGTTTTTATATATTGCACATTTTGTTTTAAAAGAATATTCAATTGTTTTCTTATATATATATATTTTTCTATGCATTGAATTGTAGGATATGATTAAATGTTTTTGTTCATTTTGTCCTTTAATTTAATTTGTTTTTATTACTTTTATTAATATTTAGCTTTCATTGCGTTTTTGAAAAATGTATATATTCATTCATTTTTTTCTTTGGCTTAGCCTCTATTTCAGAGGTCGCCACAGCGGAATGAACTGCCAACTATTCCAGCATATGTTTTATGCAGCGGAAGCCCTTCCAGCCGCAACCCAGTACTGAGAAACACCCATACACTCTCACATTCACACACGCACTCATACCAATTTAGTTTCTTCAATTCACCTATAGCGCATGTTTTTGGACTGTGGAGGAAACCGGAGCAACCCACGCCAACACGGGGAGAACAAGCAAACTCCACACAGAAATGCCAAATGGTCCAGCTGGGATTCGAACCAGCAACCTTCTTGCTGTGAGGCGACAGTGCTAACCACTGAGCCACCGTACTGCCAAATGTAGTTCTTGTAACCACCATTCTCGTGCCCATCCTTTTGTTGTAAAAGGCTAGCCACGTAAAATGAGCTGCAGGAAACATATCTTGCATTCTGTGAATTCCTCCATGTACTGTGATACGGGCTGATTCCTTTTGTTTACTGCCGATTAGGATATGGGGATATATTTGGGTTTATTAGTTTCCTGTGAACAGATCCAGTAAAGACTTGCTTTAGGTTTAAGGCTTTTTTAACTGGCTTAATTCATATAATGCATTTACCATGCAAAGGTCCTGTTGTTCACCTCATATAGGTGTGGAAAGATACTAAAGCTGGATTTCATCAGACAGCACTTGTAAGAAGGGTGCCAACATATGCTACAACAGTTCCAATGATGAATTGAATTTGGGTTTTGATGGTAGGGTTGCCTCTTTATTAACTTTTTGAAGAAGAATATGTAATTTTGAAAACCTGAGTAATTTTTATGTAAATCAGTATGGCAGCATACACTAGCACTACACAAGTAAAAAGCACTCAAATATATGCCAAGAACCTCCCTGCAGACTCCATGGATGAGAACATGTAATCCCACATTGGAAGCTTTTCACATACTGTATGTCTTAGAACTACCTATTCTGAGGCATGTCTATATGGGTGACTGTTGGGTAGTGTTATTTGTCAGAAATCCACATAAAACATGAGTGTATCAATTACTCATATACCAGACAAACAACAAGGTCAATAAAAATCTGTTTAAATTCAAACCGAGCATTATCTAAATGACAAAATGTGGCATGGTTGTCAGTACCAGATGGACTGAATATCATAAACTGCTGATCTACAAATGAAATATTTTACAAAGAATGATTCAAAAAAAGAGAAAATAGCCAGCAAGTGATAATTCTGTGAGGGAAAATGTCTTGTTGATGCCAGAGGTCAGAGGAGAAAAGACTAGATAAGTTTGAGCTGAAACAGTAACTCAAAACAATGACAACCAAGGTTTGCAGAAGAACATCTTTGAACAGATGAGCTATAGCAGTAGAAGAGCAAACTGGTTCCACAGCAAACCGAGCCTACAATTTTTATCTGGCTCATCAAAAATTGGACAATAGAAGATTAGAAAAATGTTGCCTGGTCTGATGAGATTCGATTTCTGCTATGACATTTGGATGGTAGTGTTGAATTTGGTTTAAAAACATGGACCAATGCTGTTTTATATAAACTGTACAAAATGCTGTTGGTTTAATGGAGAGTGGGAGATTTTATACAGTTAAAGGATTGGTTCACCCCAAAATAAAAATTATGTTATTGATTACTCACCCTCATGTCAATCCTCTGAAGCTTTCGTTCATTTTTACTTCAGTGGTTCAACTGTAATCATATAACTTTTATGCACCAAAAAACAAACAAACAAAAAAAGATTTTGTTTGCCAAAGGCTTGTTCATCAATGCAAAGCTTGCATGTCAAAATGCTGACTCTAATGGCAATAGTTTTGACCGTAGTAAATGTACACAAAGGTGTTCTTGGTGCTTTGTTTAATTAGTTTAATCCTTGAAGTCACATGGAATGTTTTGACCAAGTTTTTTTGGTTCCTTTTCTGGACTTTGAACTCCTTGGGACCGTTGTTTTATATGGAGGATGAGGATGAAAAATGTCCTAATTTGTGTTCTGAAAATGAAGAAAGGTCTCAGGGGATTGGAATTATATGAGGGTGAGTAATTCATAACAGATTTATTTTTATTTTTATTTTTATGTTAACCAATCCTTTAAGTAAATGCAGTTCTGCCAAAAAAGAGGTCCAATGTTGTATTATTATTGTCAATATGGGGCTCGAGGGCTCTGCCACTTTAGTCTTGTTCATTCTTGTTTTTGGTGGCAGAATTCTACGCAGTCAAGTCTTGAATGTAGTGATCGACTTGAGTTTTCATGAATCCATTTCTTGTGTCTGTGTCTGTGTCTTTGTATTGAGCATGCAGTCTTAGGGGCTGATCACACCGAACGCGTTATTTGCATTGAGAGGCGGGGTTTCCATTGAGGTGACAGCAGTGTTTGTGTTGTCAAGACGACTACGGAGACTTTTAAAGATGGAGGAGAGAATAGTGGTTGCTGTGTTAAGTTATCTGTATGACTTTACAAATCTTGAACATCACAATATTATTAAATATTACAATTATAACAATATCAACAGCAACAATACGCAGCTGATTCAGTCGTGATATAAAAAAAGCACACCACTCTTCTTTTTTTCTTGTCAACAATAAAGGCAGTGTGGTGCGCCTCGCGTTTTTGGAAAGTAAAAGCGTGTTCGGTGTGATCGACCCCTTAGGCAAGCTCGGGTCATGTGCTCTCTTCCTTGTATTCATGCTGTTTGTCTACAGCATGCTGTTTGATCTTGGTGCTTTGGTCAAGTTGGTATCCATTTTGGTTTGTAGCCAGGATTGAGCATCCAGCATATGTGAGCACATGGTGGGTTTTCTTCCACTTATCATGTGCTTGTGTCTTGCGTTCATTCTTGTGTTGTAGGCTCATACATGTGGTTGCATTATTTCTTGTTTTGGTTCATGTGAACACGTGGTTAAAGAGTTCTCATTGACTATGTTTTCTCATCCTATTTGATCGGAGCATGTGGCTTTTGTTTTTGTCTCTTTTTGCCATGTGCTTTCCTGTCTATTCTCTAGTCCCACCCATATTGTTATCCCATAATTAGTTTATTCGGTTCACCTGTTTATTTCTCGATTTGCTCTCTTTAAAGCTTCTTTATGTTTGCTTTCCTTGTGCCAGTTTGCCATTGATGTTTTTCCTGGCCTGCATTCATGTTCCAGCCTTTGATCCTGTTCTTGTCCTGCCTGGCCTACCCAGCCCAGTCCAGTTTATATTTTCCATCTGGGGTTGTTTTTGTTGCTTTTAATTTAGATTTTAGTGTTTATAAACCCATAACTTTTGGTCTTTGTTTGAGTCCTCACTCCTTCCCATCCCACAATCCTGACAATGTCTAGACCAATCAACTATATGTCTCATAATACAAATGAAAAGAAACACATTTAAAAACAAAAAAACAGATTAAGCTAAAACTGCTGAATATCAGTTGGAACCCAGCATCTATCTTTGGTAAAATTCCAAAAACAAACATATAGTGGGGGGACTCACTGACTAATTTCCCAAAGGATGCCTTCGTTTTCTCATAGCATCTCTGGATAGCTTCTGATGCCTTAAGAAAGGAGGTCATCATGCTGACTCACACTTTCTTCTTTTGAAGAAAAAAGAGCACTTGAAGATCCTTGAACAGGGCCTTGGGATTCTTCATTTGAACTCCTACTTCATTACTTATGACTAGAAAATTATAATTTCAAAGAATCAGTTTTTCTATGTCACTGTTGAATAAATAGGCCTACATATTTGACTGCAAATCAAAAATGGCCCTCATACCAGACAGAGTTTATAAAGATGATTCCTGTTTCACAACTGGCATTTTATTTTCATGAAGCAGGTGCAACTGTTCTTCTCCAACAACAAATGCTGTCCATAGTTTTACTGAATAAAAGAAAATAACTTTTTGGAGCAAACAGAACATTACCCGCACACATGCAGGGCTTGAGTCTCATAAGCAACCGTGACAACATGGGAGCGTGAAGCTCTTAAAGGGATCACACTCTATTTCTGAATCATTACACTAACTTATTTAAAAAACAAAATTCCATATGACCAGCATATTGTTTTTTTCAAGGATGTGAACAGCAAGAAAAAGCATGGGAGCGTGGGTTTCCTCTGCTGTTGGTGACATCAGCAAGTTTTAAAATGTTTGTTTTTGAAGTGCAATGTTCACATGTATTTAAATTTAAATTTATACAGTATAATTAATGGATTAAATGGGCGACAGTTGGCCCATTGAGCGGTAAGTAGGACCGGAAGGTTACACTGGGTGAGTGTAATGGAGAGTTGCAGAGAGTTGCAGGTCAACCTCACCCCCTGGCACTAGCAACCAACACTAGACTGCAGAGGCTGGGATTTGGTGAGTATGACCGGAGGGTTACACTGGTGCTGTGACATGGATACGGAGTAAGGTTTATGGGGTAAAAGAAGCTTAAGGGTATGAACAAACTGTATGAATTAATGTTACATCATTGATCTCAAGAGGCCTACTAGCAAATGACGTGAGAGACGGAGGTCTTTATCATTTATGTTATTATGCCTGCCTCCCATCCCAGAAATCAAATTGTACTTGAAGCAGTGCAAGTAGAACTGGAGGGATTACATTGGTGCCGTGAACCAGATGAGAGTGAGGTGTAGGGGGCCAGCTGAATCTGTGCAGTTAAAACTCACCTCAGGAGTTAGCACCTCTGTTACCTTTAACATCCTTGTTAGTGTGCCTGCATCCTATTCTTAGAATACAGCTTTGAGCGGGGAAAGAGGCAATGTAGTGGTTAAATTGAGACATTTATCATAAGAAAATAAAATTTAGCAATACAATTTAGATATGCAAACATCATATAAGACCTATCTTCAGTTTCGCAAAACACAAAATTAGAGCTTGGGGGATACCGTGTACATGTTGCATCCAGAGTCTCCTTAGCATTTCTTAAATGATGTTCCATGTCTTTGAAATTCATTGTTCATACAAAATCTACACTGTAAAAACAAATTTGTGGTGGTGTTCATCACATAAATATGAATGCACCAATCCAATAGTCATGACTGTTCAGTTAAGCGTTTGAACATGAAAAAAAAAAATCCACAGTTCACAATTAAAGATCACTGTGATCATTTTGTGCAGCAGGAAGTACATTCATTCAGTGAAGTAATTAGCATGGACTTTAAAGGTTACATTTGATTAACAGTGAATAAAGAACGCTGTTTGTTAATTCTCACTCATGTAAGTCTCTCCAGAGGACTCCAGTGTGTCATGCCTCTGCTGATAAATCTCTCCACGTGTCAAGGAGCTGGTGCTTCAGCTGTCAGAGAGAATCATGGGATATCCTGCCAAGGGGCATAAAGCTCTAGGGATGTGTCGTTAGAGAGCTCTTCTACATTTGAGGTGGAGATGAGAGTCAATCTGACTTGCTTCCTAGGTTGAGGGTACTTTGGGTTTTGAAATGCTCATATGCTCACACATGTGCCACATTTGTGAAAATGCTAATAAAAATGGTAGATTTCATGTACTGTAACAAACAATGAATTCCAAATATTTTATTTAATCATAACCTAAACTCTGAAAAACTATTTATTTAAAACCACTTGGATGAGGTTAGTAAGCTCAACAATATTAGAAGTTCATTGAAAGTGCCTTTTCAAACCAGACTGTTCAAATTCATGTTATTGAGACATCTAATGGATCAGACTTGTACCTATATATAACCCCATTAATCATTATTTGACTTGGGATCTGGCATTAACATCAATATATGTACTACCACCACTCTGTTTTATGGCAGCTTTCCATTATGTAACGCTTATAATATGCTCAGGGCTAGTGTCCTTCTTCTGCACTGCAGTTGAGATATATATAACAATACCCCCAGTGAGGTACTACAGCTGAAACTTAGGGGTCTTCAGTTTGGGGCACTTTTGTGTAATGGCGATGATTAAAATGTCTTGGAAATGTTTTACAATTTTTTTAAACTTATTTTTACTACTTTCCATGAAAACAACAACAATTTTAGTAAGGTTTAATCAAAAGTAAGTAAAATGTCACTTGTTAATTCAGTATACAGTATATCACAACAAACTCTAGTTTTCTCAAATTAGTTTTTGTGTTTTTAGACTATGTAAAATAGTTGGCCATCTGTCTACAGTAGGACTCTTGTCTCGATTTGTCTTTAATTATTTGTCTCTCATTCTATGTGATTCATTATTCTGACTTCGTGGCACTTGGTTTATAATGAGTCATGGATGAGGTCAGACCGCATTGCTCATGAAACACGCATAGATATAAATGGGTTGTGAGTGTAGCCAAACTCAGAGCTCCTCATCACAGAGAGCTTTCAGGTCAAACTCATTATCCTCTTTAGGCTCCAATCTCTAACATCAGAAAAAAGTTCATTCAGCATGACGGACAACTCATATATTAGCTCTGTTCATACCTGGAAAACACACCGGCCGGAGGTTAAGTTGCCACGTCATGGCAGTGATGACAATGTCCCACCTGGGTTGTGACCTCATTCAACCATAAGATCAAAGGTCAAGTCCCCCTATGAGTAAAATATAGCTTTGGCCCAATTTGCCGTGATGAAGTGGAAACAAGGTCATTCAACATATGTACAATCAGGAAACAGACAAGATATTAACAGCTACCGTAGATAATCCAAACCCTTCAGCACTCAATAGGACATCTACATCTCAGTCATTTTGTAAATGCCTTCAAAAAATAGACTTTTTTCTGTACTCTGAGATGTAATTTTTCTAGCTTTTGGGATGACGTGTTTTCAGGTCATGTTGGCATCAGGAGTAAGCTTTATTCACATCCTGTTTTATCCATTACGGTTATTGCTGTACACAAAAGTAGCAAGAAAAAAACAAACTAGAATTTCAATCAGAATTTTCTTGAATGTTACCATCTTTCATGCATCCACAAAGGCCTTGGCTACTTTTCAGCATTGTCAAACCCTTTGTCCTTCAAGAGGCATTAGGAGCTCAATCAGTTCCTGATATAGTATTTCTTTCGAGGCTATCGCTAGTCACAGTGCAAAGCCTGACCCTTTTCTCTACCCTTCGGACTTAAGCCTGGACAAACACAGTCCTCCTGGCCTCTCTGTACCCATCCAGGACTCAAGTCCCTGATGACCATTCTGGCTCCATTCCTTGGTGTGATAGCATCTCCTTCTTTATACTTTGGCCTCCAGTGGCTGAAACTAGCCCCCAGTCTGGCTCAAGATCCCAGAGTGAAGCTTCACTATGCTAAAGTAAAGCAAACAGACGCCATCTCTCACTGTCATCATCACCGGGCTCCAATGTGCAGGTCAGAGATGAGGGGGTTTGAGTTTCAAAGCTAGCCTGGAAAATAATGATGGCATCTGCATTCTCCTGATGGGATAGGGCTTTGATGGGGGTTGGTTCAAAGGCACAACGGCTGATGTGCATCAGTTAACACTGGGACGAGGTGAGCGTCTCAATGGTCGGCTAACTTACAATGACCTCACATCAGATTAGAAGCTAAAGAAAATGCACTGGTACAGGCGGACACTAAAGTTATCACTGTACTATTAGAAGTGTAGTTTTCAATTAGTAAGTGGGAAACTCTGCAAGAGCAAAGTTAAACATTTTGGCTGTGTGAAGTGTCAACACCTTCTCCGGTCTGAATTCTCTCCAGTAGGTTTTCTTACATCATTGGCAAAAGTTGCAGTTTTTTTGTTTTTTTACATTTCTCATAGATTACCATATTTTAAGGGGAATCCCCTTAATGGCCTGCAACAAAACAATTCATGTAACAATGTATTTCAGCCTTTCTTCTATGTTTGTTCTTTGATGTAAAACCCTATAAAAGATCATTCATATCTTGCTCGCCTCAGGGAGCATATGATTCAACTGACGATAAGGCACCATAAAACCAATTAGCCACCAAAGTGTGACCATTCCCATAGCAGCAATGAAGGGAAAAAGTCTCATAATACAAGCAAGGGTGGAAATATAGTAACTCAGAACACCAAATCTGTGTTATAATAAAGATTACCAGAATTAAGGCATGGAATAGAAAAAGCAACAGGGTTTTGAGGTGCACTTTGCTTGCTTCCAAAAGAAACTAAAAGGATATTGATGAATGACAGTGTTCCATAGTCAAGAGATAAAGAGTCCAGCCATTGCTGGCATGGGTTATTAGGTCTGTCTGCTTTATGCTGGTAGAATAACATAAAGCAGCTTTGGGCTAATGGCTTGTTGAAAGTTATCCCAGTTAAACCCCAGTGGGTAAAATATACAGTCATGTCAAATAATGCAGCGTGAACATTAAACAAAACTCTAGAACTCCTATTGTTCTACCATTGCACAAAGGGCACCCACTCCGCAAGTGAAGAAATTAATTCCTTGCTTTACTCATAAAGACAAAAAAACCAACTCGTAAACTAATGGCCAATAATGTACTACTAGGTGTGAGAGTGGGATCAGGGCATGACACAGGTCAGATGAGGGATGCAATAGAAGATTTCCATGGTTTTTATTACTATTGGTGGAATTTCATGATTTTGATATGTTTGCACTGCAAGAACAGAGAACAATTATACTTTTAAAAACATTTTGGGGGACTAAATTAGCTCCTACTTCAAAGTCTAATCCAGCACAATAAGAATTAGAGTGACCAGTATATGCTGACAAGACAAACATATGCCCTATGAAATACAGGCTCCCACCATAAAAAAAAAAAAAGCCATGTAAAAGCACAGTATACAGGAACTAAATTCTTGACCATAAAAAACAAAGATCAATGAATTGATGCTTAAGTACATCTTCCACTTTTTGACATTATTGAATACGGAACTCATCACTTCAGTTTATATCACTTCAGAGTACTGGCAGTGCAAATACAACAGGGAAAATGGGCCTAGGGAAAAATATTGTTTGCCCACCAATCAATTACTCACTATCTGACAGGCCATGATGCATTGCTGTGCTGGGTTGTTTCTGAGTGGGTTATGGGCATACGCCTACCTCAAATCACTCTTGTCAATAGGCTACATGGTTTGATGTGAAATTTATGTCCATAGCACAGAATTTATTACTTCAGGTCATACACTAGGTAGGTTTTAGTAGTTCTCCCATTTCCTGGAAATCAAATTCAAGATCCTGGTGTTACTACAAGCAGCATTACTGTTTGAGCTTCAGGAATGCTTGTTGGGATGGTCCATATATATCAGTTGCACTGTGCTGTTGATAAAGTGCTGTAATACAGCCTCTGTCAGGCCTGAGCTGGTCATCAATGTCTGACTAAAAGCTGTCTGTCTGGTCAGCAATGTATGTGTCTAGTCTTGGTCATAAATGAAATCTAAGTTCCGACCAGTCTCCATAATGGTGACAAACAGGATCGTCTTTATGCCCAAGAAATTCAGGTGAGGGAATTTACAATTGTAATAGTATCCTGAGGTTCTTAATTTTGACAATATGTGAATTATTCTCAACAGGTTTACTTGAGTCTAAATTTACTGTGTAAACCTAGATTACGGATTGGGTGTGTGTTTGCGGATGAGTGTAAGGTAAGAGGTGTGAGAGGGATGATTGTCTGTCAGTGCCAACTGCGGCCCACATTCTATGAATTCCAACCAGACGACAGCGTGGTTGGAACTCGCCCATGTACTGCCGGGGTGGCTCTTGTCAACAAGACTGAAAACAAACAACAAACATGTTGAGGACTTGGACAAGAGGGATCAGATGTTTACCCTCACACAAACACGTCGAACCACAATTAGTCTCTTGGTGGTCAAGCCCACCTGCTCAGACATAGTAAAGACTGTGGTAAAAACTGTGAGGTTGAGTGTTATGAGGTATTATATGACATAGGTGACTGCAGAGAGACTATAATACTTGCCTGAAAATTGAAAAATTACAGTAGGACCAAAAACCATAAGATGAGAACCTTAGCAAAAATATACATAAGAAGTTGTTCTTGGTATTTTTAAGTATGTTGCTACAGTATGTGTTTGAGGCAATCACTAAAATATAACCAAACATAGAGATGATTAACAGTGATGTTTGCTTATCCTCTTAGCGTGTCTTTGGTTCTTAACCTCCCATCCGTCACTGGATCTCACAGTGGGCCTCCAGTGCAGATTTCAGGTGATGTCTGTCTCTAATGGCTTTAATGGCTTTATCTGAGTCTAGGGCCCGGTGTACACTGCTGACCTTTAGTGTTTGGGTTAGCGGTGTGTGTTGAGGTTGAAGGCAGGGGCTGAGGATTCAGTGTGCTCACACACTGATGTGCACTGCGGGGTCTAGGGGGACCACAGATTCGGCTCCTGTTACTGGGGATTTAGTCACGCTCGGCTGATTTATGTGTGTAACGGTAGCGAGGCCCCGGAATCTGAGCACACACCCCCTCTCCTCACCCTTATATTCAACTCACCTTCTTTTTACACACACTCTCTTATGGCACTGCCTCACTATACTATGGTTTTATTTATGTCCTTTCACAGAATATATGGGAACACACATAAATGCCCATTTCCTTTAGTGGTACTAAATTAATGTAGCAGAGCAAGCAATATATAATCAAAATCAACCTGGTCATGGGATCTGCCTCGCTGTTCCAGTTCATCCTAAAGGTGTTCAATATGGGGTTTAGGGAGCTTTTCCATCTATTGTTGTGGGGAAATAAGAAATATGAATACGATCAGTAATGATGACCTAAATAGATTATATTATATTTATGCATTCCCTATGTATCAAACCCATGGATGCAGCATCGCTAGCACTATTTTGTGCACAGGGCCATCACTAATAGGGAGAGAAGACATGACGATTTCAATTAAGGGGTCCCCATGGACCAAAAATTAAACTAATGGGAAACTCCCTCACTCCCAGAATACAATTTCAACTAGAGCCCACTGCACCAACCTGCATCAGGCCCCATACACTCTAACTACAGCCTGTTTTTGTTACAAGAAGATAACTCTGTGGCACATTGCAAAAGTGTTTTTCTACACAGTTTCACATATTTTATTATAACTGTAATTACATGCAAAACCCAGAAGACTAATTAGCTCATGGTTCCCTCAGATTTTACTATGGGTTATTATAATGGGGGTTTCAATTCTTGACTCAACTGAAGTCTACAGGACAGTAAATTCTCAAAAAAATCAGCTATTATGTTTACAACAGACAATATTTTAATAATGAATTGAAAAATCCCATTATTAAAAACCCAATGAAAACCAGGGGCAAATTAGTCTTCAAAGTTTCGATGTCATGACTGCAGCACTAATACAACATATCAACCCAAATAGCATCTATAAACAAATAATGTCATAGACATTTTCTCAGAACTTTCTTAGTTTTCTAAACTATTTTCCCAAATAGTTTGAACCATTTGTCGTCAAAGTCATTTTGTAGTAGATGCCTAAATTATTTTTTCTCAAGTTCACACAGGTGTTAAGCAAAGTAACCACAGATGCACTTTCTCAAATTAACTATGGACCTGTTCACTATTGTTTGACAACCACTGCTGTGAGTACCCACATATACATTTTTGTCTTTGTTGTGTAAAATCAACGTAACTGCAACTGCATAAATGAATTTTGTGAAAAACTTTTGCTTGAAAAGTGTGCTTGTGCTTTTTTTGTAATATTTGGTTTTATATTTTGTCATCTAATGCTGCAGCATTCATGCA
Organism: Danio jaintianensis; assembly: GCA_903798115.1. Taxonomy (NCBI): domain Eukaryota; kingdom Metazoa; phylum Chordata; class Actinopteri; order Cypriniformes; family Danionidae; genus Danio; species Danio jaintianensis. Next base: position 1,314,914 of record CAIGQV010019029.1, read on the forward strand.
TTTAAAAGGACATACGAATACGTAAGCTACTCTGCTAAAAAAAAAAAGACCACACAGGAGAGCAACTTTTTTTTTTCTAAACTTGGGCTGGTTTTGGGTGTCATTTGGAGGGCCGCTGGTTAATTTGTTGTTTCACACTGTGTAATGGAGGTGAGGACAGTCTGGGTGAGGACAGGACAGACCTCCTCTTGGATCACCACTGACCCTCTCTGTTCAGGGCAGGGGGGACAGATGGAGGGCAGAACGCCACACACAAAGTCAATGCTTGATCTCTAAGACCTCCAGTGGATAATCTCACACCTTAAAATGTGCAGGTTTCATAAACCCCTGCCAAAAAGACCTCAAACTCACTATGCATATAAAAACTTAAAATTATTCTGTCATAAAATTGTTCACAGTTTGTAAATTTTGTTCTCTATAGGTAACAAAAATGTGACTCTGTAACACTTAACACACCTTAGTGTTTGTCTGAGATTAGGTCACAAATTGCTAGCAAAAACAAAGCTGCGGATTCCACTTTGTTTTATCTCCATCCCACCCACCATGTGACACAGTGGGGTGCTGAAACTTTAGTGTCAAATGCTATGGATGCCACTTCCCAATCATCACCATCATGCCCACCAGCACTGAGAGCCCGCAAAACTAGCTTTTGCTGTTGTTTGACTGCAGAAAAGTTTGTTCTTACACTGATTGTGTTCTCTGTAAACGTAGGCTGAGAGGAAGCTGCTGATTATATCTTGATGGAGACACTCAACTCAGCAGCAACATTCCCAATGACATTCATCACAGAGAAAAATGCTTTAAAGAGCAACTGGTGTGTAAACATTCCAGCAGATCTGAGATTTCTGAACAAAAGATATGGATTCAAACAAGTCCCAGTAGATAGCACAAAAAAGACAAATTGTGGTGAGCACCATGCACGGGTTGTTCTGAGAAGCATTCCTATGGATTTGCTCATGTGGTTATGCTTCTCATAGAGTTGGCGAGCTGCCCTGATTGGTCTTCAAATGCCCAGATGCCTCAGTGTGGGCGGTCGACATCAAATATATGATGCGCACAACATAGTCATGCAAACTTTAAGAATTGTGTCTTGGTACAACCACAAAAATAAGCATTAAAACTACAACATGAATGTCTCTTAATGGTTGTCATAGTGATGTTAATCTGTTGAAATGGAGTTAATGGGTAATACTGGGGTTAGCTGGTGCAAGTCTCTATGATGTTTTAGTCTCTAGATATGGCCTATGTTCTACTAACAAAGTATATCCATTGGCAAAACTTGCAAAAAAGTCAATTTTATCACCAGAATAGTACGCATATACCGTACCGCACATGTGCTTAGTTTTTTTGCCACTAATTATTTTGTTTACAGGATGGCAATGCTGGTCTGGGTGCTGACCCAAAGGAGCTTATCCTTTGCAATATTCCAATAAAAACTCTTCCCGCGATAATAACATGTACTCCAGTAGCATGTGTGTAATAGTTTTAAACTATTAGCTGTACAAAAAATAAATAAATGAATAAAAATGTTTTTTAAATGAATAGATGACAATAGCAGATAAAAATTTAAATAATTTTTTTTATATATTTTTATTTTATTTAAGTTAAATTAAAAAATGAAAAGTGAAAATACAACAGCTAATTTGAAATATTAATAAATACTATTAAATAAATAAATAATTTTTTTAATAAAATTTTACATATTTGGGAAAGGGTTTCCTCCGGGTGCTCCGGTTTCCCCCACAGTCCAAAGACATATGGTATAGGTGAATTGGGTGGGCTAAATTGTCCGTAGTGTGTGTGTGTGTGTGTGAATGGGTGTGTATGGATGTTTCCCAGTGATGGGTTGCAGCTGGAAGGGCATCCGCTGCATAAAACATGTGCTGGATAGGTTGGCGGTTCATGCCGCTGTGGCGACCCCAGACTGATGAAGGGACTAAGCCGAAAAGAAAATGAATGAATGAATGAATATTTGGGAAATTTGGCACCAAATCACCTTTCTCATGGTTGCTGCTTACATCTTCAAGATTGATTGACTCCTGTCAAGAAGTTGTTTTTCAATATGCGTACCTATATGGTCAATCAACTGTATAATTACATATGAATTATTTTATATTTGGAGTATAAATTTTTCATAAAACACTACCAAACACAAAAACCCTATAAATAGTGTGCGCTTGAGATTTTTCAGAGGAAAGAGACTGCTGACTGCATCACAAAGTTTCGGAGTTGCAGTATTACATCACACATTATTACCAAAGGACAAATACGTTAACATCCCTCTTTCTGCCCAGACGAAACTTGCAGACGGATTTCATGATCTGAAACCCAAATATAAAGACATAAAAGCTGGATGAACCCAAAGTTCCCCTCCGTTTCAATTTTAGCTGTGCAAGAAGAGTTTCAGGCATGTTGCATCAACTTCCAGAGAATAGACTGGAGGGGGGGAAAGTTATAGGCTTTTTCCCAGAGAGACTCCCCATCTTAAATATAATCAGTAATGCAGGTCATTTCACACTTCATACATCATGCGTAAATAAAGATGATGAAAGGGTGAAGTGGTTGTTGTTAGGTAGGTTTCTTTGAACCTTTGTACCTTAGTTTTTCCTGAGGGAGTCAGAAACACAGGGGCTTCAGAGATGACCTAAAAGGGCAAGAGGATGGTTTAACTCACTCCTAGCCCATTGAATCCACCAAAAACCTTCAAATATTGTCTGAAGAATAGCCTAGATAGGTGGAAAGGGTGATTTTCTTCTTTTTTTTGACCTGTACTGTACATACAGAAGATAACATTGTATAAATGATTCCCATTCACATAGATTCACAACCACTATAATTGCTGTGTAATACATACACTGTAAAAAGTGATTAGTTGACTGTACTTAAAAAAGTGAGTGAACCGATCGCCTTTAAATTACTAAGAAAATTAACTGCGTAAATTGGTGGTTCATTCCACTATGGCAACCTCTAATAAATCAGGGACTAAGCCAAAGGATACTGAGTGAGTGAACTATGTACATAATTATAAAAAATAAGTTAAGTCAACTTAATACTTTCCAGTTACAATGGGTTTACTGAGTTTTTTAAAGTAAAGTAACTAATCATTTTTTTTAAATTTGCCAGGTCAGTAGATGGTGATGCCACTTTGTAAAGAAACAGTTTGCATCTGTGCATATGCACACAGAGTTCCATTCGGAAGGGTTCATCCCAGAACAGCTATTTTTTGGAATGCACTTCTGAGTCATCTTAACGACACGATGAAGGAGATTTTTGGCACACTTTTTATTCTCTAGCTCACACTCACAAAACCCACTCAGGACGATAAGTACATTGTACAGGCTGTGCCTTATTTATTTATTTATTTATGCACGCATATATGTATCCATATGTAAAGTGAAGTGAGTTACCCATACTCATGGCTTTTAACACATCCAAGTGCACACACATGAGTGAGAAGTAAGCACACACACACAAACACAGTGCATACACCCAGAGCAGTGGGCAGCTATTGCTCAAGGGAACCTCAGTTGGATTTCGAAGATGGAGAGTGAGGTTCATTCACACTTCCCCCATCTTCAATTCCTGCCAGGACCGGGAATCTCACCTGTAAACTTTCAATTACAAGTCCAAATCCCTAACCATTAATCCACAATTGCCCGTATGCAGTAATTGACCATAGAAAAATATTGTACATAGATGCATAAGTAAAGTCAAACTCTTATATTTTATCTCTTACACGTTTATTTGTCATTCTGTGAAACCAAACAATTTTGCTGCACAAAGGATCATGTGTACTTGAAGTGGCCATCAATTGTACCATTCAAAATCCTTCATTCAGAAGAGCCCTCCGAAGCGGACAGGTTTAAGCACTTTGGTTTGGAACGACACTTCAATATGACGGTCATGTTTGTTTTTGGTCAAGTGGCCATAAGAAGGGATTTGTCCCGTTTGGAATGCACTGACAGTCCTGTAGTCCACCATTGTTGCTTTGGTTGTCAAGTACTCCCACATGACTATAAACTGAACATGTAAGATGCAAATGTATGATGTCGCAATGTTAAAAATACACAGTTTATTTAATTTAAACTGAAATTACAATGGTACTGCTTTCAAAAATATACACTACATTTTCAAAAGCTGCATTTTAAGGGCCCCAAAACGTTGTTGTTGTTGTTGTCAAATTAATTTGTAATTAATTAATGTGAGCACATTTGTATCATTACCACATTTGCATAATTCCTTAAGTATATAAAGCAATTAAAATAATTTTTGGCACAAACCTATGTTCGAACTGTGCCATGTTTTGGTAGTAGACTGAATAGAGGGGGCTGGTTTCTTAGTTTGGGTTTCAAAGAGGAGCACAGAAACCTGTAAAAACAAACAGAGGTCATGGTGAGGTCAGTCTCAGAAACCCAGACCCTATGCAAGGGTCAACTTCTCCTCACACAGACCCCCAGGCCGGCCCTTCATAGGCTATCAAATGGTCTCAGCAAGTCTCACAAGGTCAAATCCATAGGAACATTTTAATAATGTTATATGACCTAAAAACTTTTTAAAGATTACTAGGAGGCACTTCCAGTCAAAAAGTCTGGAGATTTTTGTTTGTTGTCATGAAATTCAAAATCAAATATTTTTCGATCACAAGTGACAACAGGGTTAAATGCTTAGTTAAGACGAATGGCGAATTTAAAACTCGTTTTGATGGAACTTTTGCTTACAAAGAAATTTCTTAAAAGTAAACACATATAGTGGCGATCAAATTGACAAAAAATAAAACGCATGCGCACATTCAATCTTAGTCTGCCATTGTTGTTGTGGTTGTACAGTATTTATGCACAAATATAGACTGAACATGTAATACATATGCGTATGACATTAAATTTTGCACAAAATCACATTTTTTTCCCACTGAGATGATAATAGTAACATTTTCAAGAACCTGCTTTCAAAAGACTGCTATTTACCATAAAAATGTCTAATTTGAATTCAAAATGCCCCAAAAAAATTGCGTGGGAAAATGTACCAAAATACAAATACAGCACTCAAAATATATGTAAAAAAAAAAGTCTTATACATTTGAATTATGATTGGTGCTTAAATATAAAACATGAAAATAAAATTATATAGATATTATATATAGTTATTATATATAGGGCCGTTTTTGTTGCCTTTTTATAGATTTATAATGAACAGAATGATCAATGAACAGTATATACTTGAAATAGAACTCTTTTGTAAAATTATGAATGTCTTTAATATTTGTGAGAACCTTCAGAGAAACATGTGAAGGTGGTACTAGTGGGACCCACTGCCAGTGTTATGGCACAGTCCCTTTTTTTAAGGAAAGTCTGTTCAAGGATAGTGGCTATTTTTACAACACCTCCAGGCAGTTCATCCAAGATCAAGTCCTATCTAAAATGAATGAAGGAATCCTAAAATCCTGAAAACTGCTTACAAATATTTGCAACAAAATCTGAAGTGACCTATCCCATTATTGTTGTTGCTTAAGCACTAATTATGTTTAAAACATGCTATTTCCAGTTTGTTCCAACTACTGCATATGTGCAAAGATTAGAAAGTATTTCATGACACCATTCGCATTGACAGCTGTTTCAGGACGCAGTTACAACAATTAGAAGAAAACTTAGAGCAAAACCAGAAGATGACAATGGAAAGACACAATATGTGATGGAATGTGATGCAATCACTTCACTTACTGATAAACTGACACCAATTTTTTTATAGCCACACTTCATGAAAAATATCTGCAGAAACACTTTTATTGAGATTCTGTCTTTGTACATGTCATCAGAGGGGAAAAGTCCCACCCATAAGTGATGATCTCTCCCTCATTAGTATAAATAGCCCTGAATAAGAAGCTGCCGTTAGCCATTAGAGTTTCCATGCCGCACCTGCCAAAGATAATGTCAGTGACTATGAGACAAATGTTGAGTTTTAGGATGCACAAATAAACACGTAGCCTCAAAAGACTTCCTTCTTCTGAGCCAATTCTTTTCACATTTTCAGTTTTTCACAAAAGATAATGTTAGTCCTGTTTTGAATCTGCCATTATACAGACGCACAGGCATTTGTAGCTCCGCCCTTTTTTGAAGTGAGCACGATCTCATTTGAATTTGAAGCGAAAAAGTCCCCAAAACGGCACAATTTGGATGAAAGCCCAAAAGGGGCAGTTTCAAAGAGCTCTAAAAAATTATTTGTGCAATATTTAGAGCTAAAACATACACCCTCTAAGCACGTCAGAGACTTATTTTACAACTTGTAAAAAGAGGCAAAATAAGTTTAAAACAAAATGACATGACTTTTTTGATGCGCATGCTGTAATTTATTTAGTTAATATGTTTCCATCATAGTTTGCACATTTGGCGCGGTGGCTCAGTGGGTAGCGCTGTCGCCTCACAGCAAGAAGGTCGCAAGTTCGAGCCTCGGCTGGGTCAGTTGGCATTTCTGTGTGGAGTTTACATGTTCTCCCCGTGTCCACGTGGGTTTCCTCCGGGTGCTCCGGTTTCCCCCTCAAGTCCAAAGACATGCGCTGTAGGTGAATTGGGTAAGCTAAATTGTCCATAGTGTATGTGTGTGAATGGGAGTGTATGGGTGTTTCCCAGTAATGGGTTGCGGCTGGAAGAGCATCCGCTGCATAAAAACATATACTGGATAAGTTGGCGGTTCATTCCGCTGTGGCGACCCCAGATTAATAAAGGGACTAAGCCGAAAAAAAAATGAATGAATAAATGAATAAAACTTTTATCTTACTGAGATGTGTGCATACATTTTTTGTGCACATTTTTAATACATTTTGCACAATTTGATTTCTGTTGCATTTTTATGCAATATTCCATAATGCGCATAAAAACTGGTGGAGTGAAACATTGCTATTAATTGTTGTACTGAACAAGCGAATCAGTAAAGACCCCTCCCGCAAAGAACTGCCAGGCTATAAAGACTAATGATTGGCTATTCTGACTGGAAGGCGGGACTTCATTCTTTGCACTTTTCCACATTCATAGTAATGCAATTGAACCTTCTTTGTATATCTCTAGTCTTTGGCTATTGTGAGTGGGAGCAGTGTGGCTCACTTAACTGCTTTACATTTTAATCTGTAGCCTTAAGCTACAATTTTCACTACTTTTTTGTTTGTTATTTAGATTGTAGCCTTGTTAACAGTCAATGTTCTACATCAACATCTAGGGCTTAATAAACAGTAAAAACCTTAGATAAATGTGATGAAAATAAAAACATGAACTAAGAATGTAGAATACTTCTAGTCTACAGCATTTATTAAATAAAGTTAATCTCAAACTATTAATGATTTATCCCATTCAAATGAAAAGTTTGCATTTACATAAATGTGTGTACAGTGTAAATACAATATACATAACAAACATATTTACATTAATGTGTTTATGCATATACCTGTATACATAATAAATATATACATTATAAACACATAAAAGTAAATATAAACTTTTATTTTGGATGCCATTAATCACTTGACAGATTAAATGCACTGTGAATGAACATGGATTAACTGTGAACAACTGTATTTTCAATAAGTAACATTAACAAAGAATAATAAATACTGTAATAAATGATTTGTTAATTGTTTGTTCATGTTAGTTAAAGAAGACATTTTTGTATAATATGCAATAAACCAGTTACAGTCAAATTTTACAAATTGTCTCTATCAATATGTATAACTAAAAGAGTAGCTGTATTTTATTAATAGATTTGTTTTAATATTTTTAAAACAAAATAGTAGTTCAAATACATATTTTAAATACTTGTATCTGAAATACTGGCTGTCCCTGATGAAACCAAGCTTTAACAATGTGACTATGCACAGGTCATGCACCCATAAACTCTGAGAATGTCTTAATTTTAGAGATGAATGGCCCAGCATGGCAGTTTATTGGGAATAAATAATAATCTGTACTTTGCAGGTCAGTCTGTCTTACGCCTAAATGAACCCATTATTATGGCTGAAGGACTTGGGTTTCATGACAAATGACACAATGATCAGATCACTTTACCACTTACAGATGAGCAGGATGACCTTTAAGTGAGCCGAGAGAGAGAGTCCCATTTAAGACAAAATCTTGATGTATGTCAAAGAACAGATCAAAATTAACAAATGACAAAACAAATCTTAAATTAAATAATCAGATAATATCCACTTATTAAGTGTGACGTCACGCGAAGCGGCTTCCGGGTCCAAGCGCTCCATCAAACTGCATGGGGAGACTCATTCATTCATTATCTTTTCAGCTTAGTCCCTTTATTCATTAGGAGTCACCACAGCGGAATGAACCGCCAACTTATCCAGCATATGTTTTACACAGCGGATGCCCTTCCAGCTGCAACCCATCACAGGGAAACATCCATACACACTCATTCACACACATACACTACGGACAATTTAGCTTACCCAATTCACCTATACCACATTTCTTTGGACTGGTGGGAGAAACCAGAGCACCCGGAGGAAACCCACGCGAACATGCAAACTCCACTCAGAAATGCCAGCTGACCCAGCCAAGGCTCGAACCAGCGACATTCTTGCTGTGAGGCGATCGTGCTACCCACTGTGCCACCGTGACAATGGGGAGACTCAACAAATATTAATAATAAACGTTTATAAAGCGATTTAATACTTTCGAAAATCCCAATCGCAATATATATATCCATGCCTAATATCAGATGGCCAGAAAGTGGTTAATTTTTTATAAATTGTTAACCCTTTAAAAGGCATCGTAACCACCTGGTTGACCTTTTATCCATAGGTAATCATTATTATTTTAATTGCTTATTACTATTTATCAGAGTTGTGTCAGCATTTTATTCAATACAAGAAAAACAAAAAAATATTTTCTAGGAGTGCACCTTAATATTGCTCTATGTAATGCAGCAAGTTCAGAGACTATTGTGTACACCATGATTTTATATAAAATTCACTTTAATGTGTGATATGACTAAAAAGTGGTCATAAATGAATATGTTCTCAATTCAAATGAGTAGCGGCTTGGACCCGGAAACAGTATTCCATACGTGACGACTTAACAAGCAGATTTAATTTAATTTAGTGCCCACTTTTTATTTTACGCACTTTAGTACAGTTACGAATGAGTCTGTCTTTTCATTTTTATTATATCATCTGATGTTACACTGAAATGCAATGTAATATTATGTAGGTTCAATCCGATTGAGACACTAACATATACAACTTCTCAGTGAATATGGACAATATATGTATATATATATATAGGGATTCATTCATTAACATGTGGTTAATTATACATTTTTTTCGTACATTTTTAATTATAAGTATATATTAAATTCAGTACTCAAATGTTGCTATGATTTAAAAATGTAATAACAATAATAATAATAACTGAATAATATTTTCATTTGACAATCAAATCACCTCAAGAACGATTATGTTTTAATTAATAACACAAGGCAAATAGTCTGAGAATGTTAAATTATCATAAAATAATGAAAAAAATTAAAAATTTATTAACCTATGCTTATTTTTTTATGAACAAAATACAATTTCTTGTTTGTTAGTTAGCTAATTTGTTCTGACATTTTGAAATCTTACCACCAAACTGATAATTGATTTCCTAATTGTGACACTCAATTAAACCAAAAATGCTCCAATAAATGCGCTAACATCTGCTCAAACAAACGCATACTATAGACCCTTCATTGGCTTTAAAACAAAGCTGAAGGGGTTGTGTCAGCATTTAAAAACAGCAGAACTACCCGTCTGCCATTAAAAAGTGTTGATCTTTCCTGTGATTCATGTCCTGTAACCAATGGAGGAAAAGTTGGCCCTTCGACGGGCAGGGGCACATTTTTCTCAGCAGATTAGCTGTCTTTGATTTATTGGGATTTACCTCAGAAAGAGAAAACAGCTGGCAGTGGGACAAATACCAGTACTGGTAAAGCATAAATCCAGCTATGGAAACCCTGGCTTGTTTGTTAAAGAGCAAAGCACTGGCCATTGACACACTTCAGCTGGCTCCAACTGGACTAAGCATCACTTAGAAGAGTCAAATAAAAAAATATATTAATTTTAAAACTCATTCAATCTATTATTAATCTATGAATTACATAAAGGAGAGTGAAAGAATTTTCTTTTTTTGGTGATCTCTTTAATGTTTTGCACACTTACACACAGTAAATGGAGCTATAAAGACTGAGTCTGACTGGTTGGTTATAATATAAGCTCAAAACATGTAGTGTAATGATTTTGTGGTTGGTTTTACAGTATGTGCATATTTAAACATTTTTTTATAAGTTTGAGATAATAAATTGTGTGGGTTAATCCTGTAAATTGTGACCTTCTAGTAGGTTTTCTTTTATTTTACATATGTATTTCTATGTTTTTTTATTTCATATACAACATGTTGTAGTAAAAAAAAAAAAATGAGTTCAATTTTCAACATCAAAAGTTGCTGAGCGGAGATTGTTGATTCAATTGATAAATAGATGAAAAACAACTGTTGAAGTTGTTAATGAAAATATGTTTTTTACAGTGTATGTGCAAAACTACTAATGTGTCTGAACTGAAAAAAAAAAAAGTACCTTGACAACTTTATTAGTACCGCTATATACATTTCTGGAGATCACAAAATACGTCCCAGGAGGTACGTTTTTTTTGCAGTTTTTGTTTTCGCGAATCCACCAGACGCCGATGTGTATGCTTTTTGAGATCTCAAATTTCTCTCGCTAGTGCCATTCGTGCCTGCTGTTCTTGCGTAAATCCACCAGAGGCTGCTGTCGACTGACTGACCGATCGACTGACCCACCCTCCTCCTTCCCTAAACCCAACCAATAAACCCATTCATTCCGCTGTAGCGACCCCGAATTAATAAAGGGACTAAGCCGAAAAGAAAATGATTGAATGAATGGATTTGTTGTAGGTTGTAATCATTTTTGCAGGATCTCATTTGAATAAATGTATTTATTAAATGTATTAATTTTCTATACCAAAGATACTTGATGACCACACTCTAATGTTAATGAATGCAGTAAATCATTATATATTAAACATATATTGCCCATATTCACTGAGAAATTAATATATGTTGGTGTCTGAATCAAATTGAATCTACAAAAGTGATTGTATATATTGTACATAGGAAAATAAAATATGGGTGAAATAATATCCCATTGTATTTCAGAGTAACAGATATGATGAAATAAAAATAAAACAACAGGCTTCTACTAATTAAAGTATGTAAAATATTAAGTGAGCGTACTAAATTTGACTAAATTATTAAAACTGCCAGCTAACAAATGGGTAAAACCTGGCACTTTGAAGGACAGTAGCAATGTGTAAAGATTTAAAATGACAGTTAATGAGTATGATAACTGTTCTACATATGACTGACAAGAGTTTTTGATATATAACCTATACACTTTACACAAAAAATCCATACAATTGTCTGCGCCCAATGGCGTAGTGGTTAGTGCGTCAATACATGGCACTCTGGTGTTTATGGCGACCCGAGTTCGATTCCTGCCTCAAGGTCCTATGCCGATCCTTTCCCTCGTTCTGCTCCCCATGCTTTTCTGTCCATACTCTCTACTGTCATATCAATTAAAGGTGAAAACCCCGAAAAACAAATTCATAAAATTTACTGATAAAAAAAAACTGGCAGCTGTGGTTTCCATAATTTTACAGTTAAAAATACAGTTGAAACCGTAAAAGAAATTTCAAATATTTACAGTAAACTACCGTATTTAATTCATTTATAGTGTTGTACACCAATGTTTTGAAATACTAAAATCCACACATTGTACCTTTGTGAATCATACAAAAACACAACCATACGGTTGTGGGAATGAAACAATTACTGGGAAAGTCAATTTACTGTTAACCAGAATTTTTACTGTAGCCTTTTTACAGTTAAAATCACTGGCATTTTTCCACTTTTTGACATTTTACTGGCTGTCTCCAGTAAATCATGTTAAAAATATGTGATGGTCTATCTTTTTTTATTAACTTTAAGCTAATAAAATCTCCAGCTAGCTCATATTTTGCTCCTATCCCTTAAAATGTAGAGTCTTATTTAAGTAGACCCAGGTTTTCTCCCTGCTGAATTTCTGAATGTGCGTCTGCTCATGTGTGTGGAGCATCTTCCAGTATTCTCTCTGTGGAGTGGCTGTATTAAATCCAGCTGGGGCTCTGCTAGGTGAAACTCTGCAGTGTGTGTGTGTGTGTGTGTGTGTGTGATGATGTTGCATAGCTGATGTCTGACAGATGTGTTCGCTCACCTCCTATTCTGCCTCTCTGTCTCAGCTCCGTCTGCCCTCCGTTTCCTTCCCAAACTATCAGTCCACACCTTGCATGAACCGGAAATCTCGTATGCCGGTTGGGGGGGCTGCACTTGACGCATATGTCAAAATGAGTGGGTCATGACCCCATAGCAGGCAGCATTTCCTGTTGCTGTAAAAGAGGCCTAGTGGGAGCGATGGAGATCAGAGCTGACCAGAAGCACATCCGGATCTGCATGAGCTCCAGCCGTCCAAACCAATACATTAGGTCATAACGGTAGCAGCTCACTGAACCTGCATGCGGTGGAAAAATATGAGGATGGGAAGCGGTTCTGGCACACTGGAAGACTGGGAGGTTGAGCGTGTCATATGCTATTATGGCTTATTTTAAATAGAATGCCTACTTTAGACATCCTCCAATAAAATGTCTGATTAATTTTAATCAGTTTTAAATCTTAGCAAACGAGGAAGAACAAATTTAACAGATACAGTATTTTATAGAGCATATTAATTTGGATGTGTTAACAAAACACTTGTCCTTGTAAAAATTAAAGCTCTTGAACTAACATTATAAGGATTAATTCATAGTATACTTAAGGGCTGTTGAATGTTTGATTTTGATTGGCTAAAGAATATTCTAAGGTGTGAGATTATTTTCAGATAAACACACAGCTGAAGTAGTTCCAGGCCGGTGTTGACTGCATTACAGTTCAATATCACTACTCCTAATTAGATCAGTTATTTCAAAGCCTTCAGGCATCTTTACACAGCCGATTTAAGGCAGCTCTAAAGCGGGTTTGTGTCTGCTCAGAATTTACTGTAAAGATCCTATGTCGCATTAAATGGTTTGTATAAATACACATTTTTTTAACATTAATGCCGCAGGTTTGGTTTCTTTGCTGCCTTTGCTTTGTGAAGATGCCTTACAACTAGTGGTGTAATGGTACACTGAAAACACTGTTCGGTACGTAGGCTACCTCAGTTTTGGGGTCACAGTTCGATACGGGTACAGTCCAACAAGAATAATAACAAATTCCCAGTGCTTGCTTTTTCTGTTTATGTTGAACAGGCAAAAGTGTTTTGTCACAATCAGCTACAGAACTAAAAAGCTACTTGTGATGCAAAAGTACAAAATACAACTTTATAATTAGACTGCGTATTAAACTTTCAAAGGTTGAGCCCAACCCTCTCCTAACAACAAAAAAACAGTAATTGTGCATAAATTCAGTAAGCTTCAAAACTGCATTCTTTTTATGAAAAAGGAAACACTGCCATTGCAGTGGGTGCAACCAACAACTGTTCAATCTTGTATGTGTGTATCGAAAACAACTCATCTGATTTTCTATGTAAAGATGGTTGACAGATGTGTGTAACCATTCGATCCCCTGGATCACCTCACAAAAGAGTAGCGCTTAATGTCAGCAGGACCAATCAGAAGAACTCGGAGGTAGGGCAAGAGTTGCTTGTGAGTGTTATGATCACCAGCGATCTAGCCTTTGTAGATCACTGGAAAACACTCTCCATCATTCACCCAACTACACATCTGCCTCTGGACTGAACTACATATACCATCATGCACTTCACTCACACACCAGTCCCAGTTCACCCCCTGATTACACTCACACAACTGAACTGTGAGTGCATGATCCGAACTGTCACCCCCCTTCCATGATGGTTCGGAACAAATACATATACTGTTAACTTACACCCCTACTTACAACAGTCAAAAATATAATCAAAACAAAACAGAAGGCTTTGGACGAGATGCAAAAGAAACTATTTCTACAAACAAGATATGTTTGTGTATATAAAAAAAAAAATAGGTGTAGTAACCATAAACAGAATAATTGACTCTGGTGTTTCAAATCACATCAATATTTAAGCCACTTCACATCATGACCACATCTCCATCTCATACCTCAGATATATAGTGACATATTCCAATTAAATATCAGTTTAATTTTAGTCACATTGTACAGTACGTAATTTTAGTGGACAAGGATTGATTAAATTATACTGTTATGCTCTACCTCTCAAAACCTGTGGTGGAAAGAAAATATGTTTTTCAGGTAAAAAAAAAGTTTTCATAGTGGAAAACTTGAAGATTGAGTGTGTCATATGCTACTGTATTTTGACTTATTTTAGCAATAGTACTTCAGATATACAGTTACATACTATGTTCGGTTCATTTTGTATTTCTGTTCATACATAATCTAAATACCCAAACATTTTCCTTGTCCTTGAAAACCTGTCCCTGAAAAAAAAACATCTTGAACTAACATCATAATGAATATAGTACATTGTGTTTTTTAATGGGTTGTCAGTGTATTTACAACATGAGTTACTCATTCAGATTTTAATGCAATTCAAGTGGTAGTAATGCATTTATTTTGTGTAATCTTGAGTATTATAAAATTGAATTTGATCAAGTTAATTCACTGACTCATGCAGTTTAAGGAGGACTGTTATAGCTTTAGCTATAGATGTATCATTTTTGAAACTGATCAAAATAATTTTATTTATATGTATATAAATGTATATGGTGAAAAAAAGTGGGTAAAAGTGTGAATTGTTGTCATGATGTATATGTATTTGTGTTGGAAAAGAACATTTGTTTATACCATGTTATTTTATTATTATTATTTTATAAAGTAAGCAAAAACCAAACAAAACTGTAAGTGGGACTGAAGTTGATCATATGAAACGTATAAATAAGATCATACAAAGTAGCCACCTTGGGATGCAAGCAAAACATATTCAAATGTATGAAGGAAATCATGTGAATTCCTACAAATTAGACACAGTGGGACACAAGCAGATCATGTGGAAACTTGTGAATGAGATCACACAAATTTCTCTAAACTAGCCACCATGGGACGCAAGCAGATCATACAAAAATCTATGACTGATATTTTATCAATTCTATATATTAGACACTATATAAATACTGAAATGCAAGCCATTTATGCAGAAACACATTTATCTTTTTTGAAAACTGATAGCTTGCATCTCTTGAATTAATTTGAAAGCATAAAAATAGTGCTTACAAAAAGTATTATAAAATTAAAAAGGTATTGTCTTGATCGATATATATTTTTTTATCTTATCTTGGAAAAAGCATTTATTAATAAACCATTTTTTAAGTAATCTAAATCACACTAAACTATAAGAGAGACACAAGCAAAACATATGAAAACTTACATGAAGACTACACAAATTCCTACAAATAAACCAATATATGATGGATGGGATGCAATAAGATTATACAAATTCCTATAATCTAGTCACTATTTGATGTAAGCAGATTAAATGAAAATAAACAAAAGAGAAAGTGTGAATTCCTACTAATTAGACACTGTGGAACGCAGCAGACTAAGGCCAGTGTATACTTTATTTGATTTGTATTGCACATACAGGCGTTCCACACACACACATTGTGACTACTTGCAATACCTCTCCTGACCTAAAGTGGTCCGTACAGAGATGTTATAGGGTTGGTTTTGGTGAATGAGGATACTTCCTAAATCTCTTCTCTACATAGGAATCCATTATTGCTGTAGCTTGTACAGGACTGATATACCTACAGCAATGTTGCCACCATGTGAATTCCTTTTACAAAACTCTGGTGGTGTGTGTAGTAAGCATTCAGCATGCTTCAGCATTCATTGCTGTGAAACTGCTAAAAATGTACTTCAACAAATGTTTGACTGCAGATAGAATGAAGAGAATGAAGGCAATAATTGTTGTTCCTAATCACACTAATGATATTTACATTTTATCAATAAGAATTATTTTTGTGTAGTTCTGTGCACAACACTAAATACACTAAATACCACAAAACAACTTAATGATGTCTATGATTAGTAATGGAATAAGTTTGCCTCAACTACCTGTCTCCATATGAACAACTTTTCTGGAGTGGTCAGTTTGGTCAATTGGGTTCTAGTCCGGTGAAGCGCAGTTCCACAAAAGAGATAAAGGCAATGTAAAATCAAGGTAAAACTAAGTTGTGTCAGTGCACTTTTCTCTTACGTTTGCTTTTGAAAACACTATTGGTTGGGTTTAGGTAAGGGTTTAGGGTAATGGTTCTCATGGATGTGAAGAAGACAGACGTATATCTGAAACACAAAAAATTTACCCCAAAAAACAAACATTTGTTAAATCTTTTTAGGATCAAATTGTATAGTGTAATTTGTACAGATGCACATGCATGAATGCATGAATGAAATCATATGAAAACGTATGAATGCATAATGAATAAGCCAACGGTCAAATGAATTCAAATGCAAGCAAATGAGATTGTACTAATTCCTACAAATTCAGCACTGTGGGACTGTGTAGATCATATGAAAAATTTTAACTGAGACTGAAAACATTTCTTCGAATTAGCCATTGTATATGCTAGCATATCATAAGAAAGTGCATAAATGAATTTGTATGAAATCTGGCAAATTAACCACAATGGGACTCTTACTTACTCTTAAAGCAGATCATACAAAAACACACAAATGTGATTGAATTCCTACAGATTAGCCATTATGGGATGCAAATGTATCAGAAGAAACAACTGAATAAATTCCTAAGACACAATAAGAAAAAGTACAAGTGAGATCATATAAATTCATTTGAATTAGCCACTTTGAGACGAAAGTAGTCTTCCCACGCAAAGGTTGATCAAAGAGATCTATAAAAAATAACTTGACTGGAGAATGTGCGCAGCTGTAAGTAAACACATTAAACTTAAATATGGACTTAATTTAACCACTGATTTTTAACGTTCATGTTTAAACTATATGTTGGCTAGTTATTTTATTTTCAAGATTTGAGGTAAACTATCTGCTGACACTTTCAGTATGGCATTAAATGTCATGTAAAATTCTATTCAAACTCATACTGGTAACATTTAACAATAAATAAAGCACATTATCAGTATCTGAGGTGATCATTGTCATAGTGGTGTATAGTAGTGTTTTCAGCCGTGACATCACAGACATTTTAAAATAAAAACTTCACGCATCACCATCGTAGGTAGTTAGGATAAAAACTCATTTTAAAGTCTGCGTGAACTTGAAGTAGCAGAGACATTTATTATTATTTTTTACTATGTTGATGTACTTCAACTGAAACGTAAAATATTCAGTAGGGGCAGGGCTTTCTTTTTTTGCATCATTCCCTTATAGCAAACTAACGGCAAGAGGGGTGGTTAAGCATACACTCAAAAAATAACGTTTGCTGTTTGTTCAAACTGCTTATTTAAAATAAGCTGAAACAACACAACTCTTGGGTTTTTTGGAACAACTTAACTGTTTTATGTTCAATCCACTTAAATTTGTAAAAACGAATAAGCTAGCTTAATTCCTTCATGTTGTCCCAACACAAATGGTGTGGAACCCAGCATTACAGTGTATTGTGGCTGAAGCCGTCAAACTGACATCAACATGGTCAATTTTGATTTCATACAAACTTTGACATGGATAAGACCGCTTTAATCATGTTGCAACGTCACATTGCATGTAGTTATGTCACTGTATAATTTCTATTGTTACAGATTACAGAAAACCATCTGCATTTCTGAATTACTATATATATATATTCGTGTTATAGAAAAAGATCTCTGTAAAAACACAGGTGTAATCCGGAATTGCAGTTTTCATGAGTTTTCTGACCTGGCCGTGGTATTTCTGATGCCTGTCACACTCTGATTTAGGATTATTTTTAAATCAGCAGTTCTGGAGGTGCAGGGCAGGGATGGGTATCAACACGGCCCCAGAGGTCTTATAAATTTGGGCAGTTTACTGGGTGAATGCAGCCCTCGGCTCACTCTGCAGTCAAGCTAGTAATCCCAGTACTTCCTCTAGCCCTCTTTCCTGCTCTCCGCTCCCCAGCCCAAGTCCTAATTCATTTTCTGTAACTAATAGCCGTTGTTTCCCGATTGTCACACTCCCATCGCTTGCTGGAGGAATGTAAGTGCGTGTGTGTGTGTGTGTGTGTGTGAGGTTTTGTTTTTGACCTTGGCTGTGCGAGTGTGTGATGACTCTCTGCATTGTTCTGTGTGTGAGGGTTGTGTGTGCTGTAATTACTCCCTCGAGAGCGAAGGATTGGTTCGTGCACAGCTCATGACATGACCAGCACAGAGCCATTAAAATTATAGGGCAGAGTGTTGCCAGCAGATCTGGATATGTCATTATTTTTAACACTACCTCTGAACCCCCCCCAGTCACACACTTTTCTTCCATCTGTACATCGTCCTGTATATCATGGCACAGGTAGAGGAGTGTGTCATAAATAGGTCAGGTTTCCTCAGCTGCAATATTTATCACACTGTGGGCAGAACACTTTTTTGTAGCTTTTACTGTAACATTTATAGTGGTTTAAAATGTTTTGTTATTGTATCGTTTAAAATATATATGTCATTGTTGTGGAAAACGTAAATTAACAATTGATGTATAAACACAATGCATGCTAGAAAAGAGAAGTAAAAAATGCAGGGTTCCACACAATTCACTCATGTTGTCCCAACACAAATCAATTAATCAATTAATTAACTTAATAAATGTAAGTGGATTGAACTTAAAACAATTTTTCCCAAATCCTTTACAAGAATCCTGTAGTTTCAACAAATTTTTAAGTAGTTTGAATAAGCAGCAGAAATATTTGTATTTGTAACACTTTACAACATAGGCCATGTAGTAAATGTTAGTTAACAGTTAGTTAATAGAACAATACATTCATTCATTCATTTTCCTTCGGCTTAGTCCCTTATTTATCAGGGGTCGCCACAGCAGAATGAACCGCCAACTATTCCAGCATTTGTTTTACACAGCGGATGCCCTTCCAGCCACAACCCAGTACTGGGACACACCCATACACTCTCGCATTTACACACGCACTCATACACTACGGCTAATTTAATTCATCCAATTCACCTATAGCGTATGTCTTTGGACTGTGGGGGAAACCGGAGCACACAGAGGAAACCCAGGAACATGCAGACTCCACACAGAAATGCCCTGCTGCCCCAGCTGGGACTCGAACCAGCAACCTGTTTTGAGGTGACAGTGCTTACCACTGAGCCACCATGCCGCTCCCGAACAATACATTTATTGCAGTATTTATTCATCTATGTTAACTAGTAAACTAGTAAATGAAAATACAGTTGTTTAATCTTAGTTCATGCTAACTCAGAGTGCATCATCTAATGCATTAGTAAATGATGAACTATAACTAAAAAATGCTGAACAAACATTGTTCATGTTAGTAAATACATTCTACATTCACTAACATTAACTACGTGTCCGTATTGTGAAGTGTCACCGAACCTCCTACCCATCTGTCAAACCATTTAATTAAAACAAAAAAAAGATAAAATGCAAAATTACATATACTAATACAATACAAATACATATCCAACAACAAAACAATTACTGAATTTTGAATAAAAATTTTATTTGACAAATCAGACTTTATTTTAATATTATCATTATTTCATATTACATTCATACAGTGTAAAAGATTCTAGGTTCCACACAATTGCTTCATATTGTCGCAACACAAACAGATTAAGTTAACTTAATTGTTTTTACAAATTTAAGTGGATTGAATATAAAACAATTAAGTTGTCCCCAAAAAAACCTGAAAAATTGTGTTGATTCAGCTCCTTTTAAATAAGTAGTTTGTTATTATTTTTTGAGTGTATCATAATATTGAATTCTTTAAACATTCCATTCTGACTTTGTGAGAAATATCAAATTTGCAATAAACCTCATAAACTCAAAATTACATTTAAAAAAAAGTCTGCATTGCAAAAAAAGGTCACATTTCAAATAAAGCCAATAAACCTTTCAATTCAGGAGTGTGCATGTTCTCCCCGTGTTCGCATGGGTTTCCTCTGTGTGCTCCAGTTTCCCCCACAGTCCAAAGACATGTGATATGTAAATTGGATGAACTAAATTAGCCGTATACTATAGTGTTTGAGTGCGTGTGAATGAGAGAGTGTATGGGTGTTTCCCAGTACTGGGTTGCGGTTGAAAGGGCATCCGCTGCGTAAAACATATGCTGGAATAGTTGGCGGTTCATTCCGCTGTGGTGACCCCTGATAAATAAGGGACTAAGCGGAAGGAAAATGAATAAATAAATGAACCCTTCAATTCCATAAAATAAAGCAAAAAGCTGAAACATTTCTGAAAAAAAAGTCAAAATTACAAGTAAAAAAAAAAGTCAAAATTGCAATAAAATACTATTGTATAAAATACTATACTATCACTATTGCAAGAAATAGTCACATGCAAAAAATATCTGAGTGGGTCAGAAATGTGGGAAATTCTAAATGTTGAGATATAAAGAAATAATTATAAAGATTTATGAGAAATAGTAACAATTCTGATAAATAAAGGTAAAGGACAAATATAAGAACGTTTATATCTGACTATTCTGAGTTTATATGAACTAATTCTGATTCTGGATTGCAAGAAAAACATTGTGAGATATCCAGTTGTGAAAAAATGGTTCCATAATTTACATATAATTTGACCACACATTGAGATCAACTTTAAGAAAAAAACACACACAGGAAATGTCAGCTTTCCGAAACTATTTTATGTTGTTTTCACAGATCCTTCAAGATGCTGTATGCGGTGATAGAGTGATGTATACATGATGAATGGAGCCATGAAATCAGAGAACCTACACTTGACGAAATCTGATCACAAGTGGTCACAGGAGACATATTCGAGACACTTGTTACTACCAGGTGTAAACAGTGATGTGTCTCAGCTGACCACTTGTGACTGGAAACCCCCCGAAATGGTCCTGTGTGCTATTATAATGCTGAAGGCATGCTGAAATAGACAAACATAGATACAAAGAGGTTTACTTTCTTCCAAGAAAATGAAAAACAAAGCAAAGAAAGTTGGCACACCATAGCTCCGAAAGTAGAAACATATTTATAGCATGTTCACACAAAAAAGTGACATTCACACAAAGCTCAAAATATTTTTGGGTGAATGCTATAAATATTTGTCTGCCTTTGAAGCCATTGTGCGACAACTTTGTTTTCTTCCTTCATGGTTGAGCACCCTTACAATTTCATAATTTTATTTCATTTCATTCAATGTTCTTCTAGAAAATGTACTATTGATTTTACACATTTGTTTTCATTAGTAGCACAAAGTGTTTTTGTAGGTTTCAATGTTGACTAGAGCCTGTCCCTTTGTAAAATAGAAGTGTTTAATTGAGCTTGACTTGAGTACTTCAGATCTTCCATATAATATTACTGAAATATAAAGCCATTTCAGTGTACTTAAAGTGAGTACACTTTTATGACTGTTTCCTATAGGTACACTTGTCATAAATGTTGTTAGCCAAGTTTCCATCCTAATGTGAAACAAACCTTTTCAAAGTTCACAAAAAAAGAAAAGAAAAAACATCCCAAATGTGAATTAGGCATGTTTCCATCAAGTTGTTAGAGTGGCTGACTGTAGTATTGGTAACCTAGCAACCAAGACTAAACAAGACAGCTAATTGAGACAGCTGATTAGTCACGTGGATGTAATTTCCACTATATCAGAGCTTATTCAGCAAAATGTGTTTCCATTTCCCATTATTTACATTAACCAAAATAAATTAATAAATCCAAAACCACCTCAAGCGAGCATAAAAACGTTTTTTGTGAATTTTGGAAAATTTCCATCACTCGTCATTTCCCACAGGGTGATAGAAACCCAGCTAATGTCAAATTAAATGTTTTGTCTTAAAGTAGGTCTTCCTTTGATAATCCTTTGTCATTATAAATGTATTTAAATACATGATTTACAAGTATATAAATATATAAATAATATAATATATAATAATATATAAATTTAAATAAAAATAACCTTAAAGTATATTTTAGTTTCCCATAAACGCTTGTCAGCAGCATACTTTATCCATATTATAAACTTACTTATTCATAAAATGTACTTAAGCAAGTCAAAAAGAGAATTCTCAGTTCAGTTATTTGCATGTAATCAAACTTTTTAAAGTTATGATACTTATATTTTAATTCATTCATTCATAACATAACATAACATGCAATTGTTTAAAAACATTACATTAGGTTCAGTTTTTACTACATCCATTATATGCTATGTACATCTTCTTCCACAATAACCATATATTACCTGTATGTATCAAAACAGATAAAGACATTTATTTTTAAGACTCATTTAAATATTTGGGCATTTGGCCTAATAAATATTCATAAGCTCCATGCCACCACAAGGCATATCTCTACATTTCACCATACTTCACAAGGTTTTCTTAGTGATTTTACACTTCATTTAAAAAAAATTCTTTTATTGAGTATAGCACTGTGTGTATGTTTAGAAATCACTGATACTTATGTGTGTGTGTTTAGATCGTCCCATCACAGGGGAACAGAGTCATACGGCCTGTGAACTCAGGCTGAAGATCAGGTGTCATTATGGGTTTTGTAGAGGAGCTGAACTTTCACCTTTCAACCCGTGACATCTCGCCTGCCCTGACCCGCATCCAGCACCTTCCAAGGCCACGTTCACTCAATTACTAACACTAACCCTTATCCTCTGAAAAAAACAGAAAACAACTAAATCATTTTCGTCTGTATACATTTTCTGGCAGATATGTAAATGCTGTGATGTCTCTTGATTTGTGATATTGTACTTGATTGCCCTGCCCACTTTGACATTTTATTGGTCAAAAATCTTATACATCAAATAGCTCCTGGTTGATTGACTTCGATAATGTGGTGTTTTTGCAGCATTTTTTCTTTTTCAATCAAAAACTTGTATGTGAAGAAAGACACTTTATGGAAAGTTGTTTTTGAATACGAAAGTTTTTTTTAGTGGGACTAATTCGCCTTTAGTTCAAGTCTGGGCTAAATGCATAAAGAATGAGTCAATGCTGGCCGCGGTGAGCATGACTAACTCACACTGGGTCAATAACTTGATCTCACTCTCTGACTACATATACATGAAGGCAAATGTGTGCGCTTCCGCAATGTTTCTTTCACGCTGTTTTTATTTTCAGCAAAAACAAAGAAAGCTTGGTGAGCTGTGCGGAACAAACCAGTAGAGATGAATCAATCATCACTGCAGCATTCACTATTGTTCCACTGGAGAAAATGATGGAAAACCTGACAGCATCCTCTAAGAGGTGGAAATCAAAGCTTTCAACTGGATCCTGGAAAGGAATTTATCAATATCTACAATGTTTAGCCATGTGGAACTAATCTTAATTCTTACAAACCAAATTATAGTAAGTGTGTCAGTTACACATTGATGATCCCATCAGCTGTTTTTTTCAGTAGTTTGTGTAAAATATATTGCATGCTTTAATGATTCAGTGATTCAATTACATCTTATTTATTAATCAAACTTTTCAGTGTTTTGTTTACTGGTATTGTAGATCTACTGGTTTCAGACAGTTGGTTGAATATTTTTCACGCGCAGACTGCTGACCTGATCATGTATTCACAATGGTATATGAATCGTTTTAGGGCTGGTTCAAATTTAGATTTATGTTATCTATTGTTTTAGTATTAAGTTTTTATACACGTCAGTGCAAGCTATGTTCAACTAAAGAGCAGAGGCCCTCAAAATGCTGCTTTGACATCCTTCAAGCGGTAATTATAGGGGGGTCAAACCCACCCAAGACCCCCTGTAATTTGCACCTTGAATATAGCATCAGATAATTAAATAAGATTCAACTGTAATTTGATCAATATTTGCATGAAAAAAAATAAGTTCAAACAGATTATACTCTTGTAAGCGTTAAAGGAATAGTTCACCCAAAAAATGTATTATGTCACCATTTACTCACCATTCATTTGTTTCAAACCTGTTTGACTTTCTTTCTTCTGTTAAACATAGATGAAGATATTTTCAAAAAAGGTGGAAAACATTGACTTCCATAATATTTGTTTATCTTACTATGGAAGTCAATGGTTACCGGTTTTCAGCTTTCTTCAAAATATCTTCTGTAGTGTTCAACAGAAGAAAGAAACCACTTAAGAAAAAGTTTTGAACCACTTGAGTGAGAGTAAATAGTGAGATAATTTCCATATTAGGGTGAACTTTAAGCTTTAATATTGGTAATTTAAAATGACATTTCTAATAAATAGGGTTGCTCGAATAAAAGAAACTCTGGAGTGATTGTTTTGTTGATGCAGTTCATTTAGATTTGTGTGAACGCTGTCATCCATATCTTAGTGTGCACCAAACAACCAGGCTGAGACCGCTAAAAAGATGGGTCCAGTTTTAAACAAACTCTATATGGTTTGACAGAAATATTAACACAACCAAAATAAACCACAGGCCTAGTGAAACAGGACTAAAAGTATTATATTCATCTTTGGTCCACACCAATTAAACACAGCAAGAGAAATTAATTACAGGTGTAAACAGCCTTTTTATATTGTAACTGAATACTTTATTCTTGACAAATAATATAAATGAGGCAAAATGCTCAACATTTACATTCAGTTGTTTTTTTTTTGCCATTATTCATTCAATCATTCCTTCGGCTTAGTCCCTTATTTCTCAGGAGTCACCACAGTGGAATGAACCACCAACTATTCCGGCATATGTTTTACGCAGCGGATGCCCTTCCAGCCGCAACCCAGTACTGGGAAACACCCATACACTCCCACATTCACACACACACACTCATACACTGCGGCCAATTTAGCTAATCCAATTCACCTACATGTCTTTGGACTGTGGGGGAAACCGGAGCACCCGGAGGAAACCCACGCCAACATGGGGAGAACATGCAAACTCCACACAGAAATGCCAACTGGCCCAGCCGGGACTCGAACCAGTGACCTTCTTGCTGTGAGGCGACAGTGCTAACCGCTGAGCCACCGCGCCGCCCTTTTCTTTTCTTTTTTTTTTTTCTATTATTATTATTATTAATAAATAAATTCTTATTTGAGTTTCTTATTTTATTCAAAGTTATGACAGTCTTAAACCAAGCTAGATGGTCTCCCAGACTAGACAAACTGGTTAAGTTATTTGTTTGTCTTTGTTTGTTTTGCTGGTTTTATGAAGAACTCTAAAATACTAAGGTTACACCTGGTATTAAGATTTTGGTCGATTAGATTACAAGTAGATGAGGGAAACACATTCCCATTCACACCAGGCATTTAAATCACTTTTGACCACTTCTGACCACTTCAGAAGAAAGGGTCTAGAGTCAGATGAATGAATAGGCCTTTCTGACCTTTTGATTACCTATTGTAAAACAACCATGCAAGATTTACAAGTTGGAGAGTAAAAATATATTTTTTCTTTGATTTACATTGGAAAAAAAAATGATTTATTGGATTTAATAATTTTTTAAGGTAAGTGGTCGCAAACTATTTATATGGACTAAATCCAATTAATCTTTTTTAGTGTATTTCTGATGAGTTTCTGTTCAAGCATTTATCTTCTACCTATAAACTCATTTAAAAAAATATTTTCAAACACTGGAAATAATTCTACTGAATGTCTGAATGACAAATTAAGCTTACTTTGTGCAAGGGATCATACTAATCATGCAATACTTTTTTGTGGCTGAAATTGCCTCCCTATATGTTGCTTTGCATTAATAAAATGATTAACAAAACATTATTGAATTGCACTAAAACTAAGCTAAATGCTGTGCACTTAGAATCAAGACTGATAAGCGTACATTTGCTTTTACATTTTCTTTTTTAGGCGACGCGGTGGCGCAGTGGGTAGCACGTTCGCCTCACAGCAAGAAGGTCGCTGGTTCGAGCCTCGGCTGGGTCAGTTGGCATTTCTGTGTGGAGTTTGCATGTTCTCCCCGTGTTCGCGTGGGTTTCCTCCGGGTGCTCCGGTTTCCCCCACAAGTCCAAAGACATGCGCTATAGGTGAATTGGGTAAGCTAAAAATTGTCCGTAGTGTATGTGTGTGAATGGGTGTGTATGGATGTTTCCCAGAGATGGGTTGCGGCTGGAAGGGCATCCGCTGCGTAAAACATATGCTGGATAAGTTGGCGGTTCCCCAGATTAATAAAGGGACTAAGCCGAAAAGAAAATGAATGAATGAATGAATGAATTTTCTTTTTTATTCAATTCTTTAATTTTTGAGACAAAACCACATTCAACTTTCCCAGTAAGGATTCCATTGGCATTCGTCTAATCTATTCAGTTCATCTAATCTATTCTGAATCAAGACACATCGACACCTGACAATTCTTCCAGCATTGATGGTGAAGTTCGTTCCTCGCCGCTGTCGCCACTGGCTTGCATGGTTTGGGACTTGTAGAGCTGCGCATCGATGGATTTGCTCTTCAGTGTTTGGACTCTCAGCAGTGAAAATTAAACCACACTGAACTGAACTGAACTGAAACTCTAAAAACTGAACTGACACTATTTCAATTCACTATAATCTTCTATGTGAAGCTGCTTTGACACAATCTACATTGTAAAAGCGTTATAGAAGTAAAGATGAGTTAAATTGAATTGATCCACCGCCCCAACCCCACTTTTATTTCTCATATTAACTTAAATTCTTTAATTAGTAGTTCACTATTACTCCATATTAATTAGGTAGCTTAGAGCCCAAATCACAGTTCATGCTTGAGCTTGAGCCAAAACTCTTCATCTCTACAATCGTCCAATTATAAACTAGGTTTTTGACCTATGGTTTAGATACTGCAAAGTGAATTACCAAAACAAAAGGGTTTTGAACACAAATGGTGGCTGTTCTGCATGGATTTCAAAGATCTTTGAGAGGAACTAACCTACTAAAGCAATC
Organism: Danio jaintianensis; assembly: GCA_903798115.1. Taxonomy (NCBI): domain Eukaryota; kingdom Metazoa; phylum Chordata; class Actinopteri; order Cypriniformes; family Danionidae; genus Danio; species Danio jaintianensis. Next base: position 1,341,994 of record CAIGQV010019029.1, read on the forward strand.
AAGAGGAACGATCAAACCAGACTTTACAATGGTACACTTCACTGATCAAAAGAGGTGTTATTAACAAGCACCATAACGAGAACACCAGATATACGCTTTATAGCAACGTATGGGTAGTTGACAAATAGGCAGATGTTTTTTTGTAAAGCATCATTTTAGTTTGAAGTCTGATGTTTGAGAAAATATAAGGGGTCTTTTATTTTATTAGCAATTATTTCAGTTTAGTTTTTTTACTTTTTATGTGTGTGTGATATAGCAAAAAAAAAATAAAACTCTTTATAATATACAAATAGCCTGAGAATGTTTCATCTTTATTGTTGGACTCTTATCGTCATACAGTGCTGATTATTTTATATGAAATACAATTTTTTTTCTCTATGACTTGTTGGACATTTTCAATAAATAGAGGTGTCACACCAAAGGACAACAAAACTTAATTTTAAAGTGGTTCCAAAAAAGATAAGACTTAACAGGTGCATCTTGAATAGGGTTCTTCAACTAATTAAAAATTTCAGTGAAATTGCCAATTTAAAATGAGCTTATAGTGGCAAACCAGAGGCCATGATATTCAGTGACCAAATGTATCAAGTTCCTATGTTTTTAGAAATATATGTAGGAAAAATAGTATTCCTGTATAAACCAAGATAAATTAACTACAAAAGTAAACAGACATTTTATATTGTATCTGAATGCTTTATTCTTGACAAATAATATGAATTAGACAAAATGCTCAACATTCAGGTTTTGCTATTTTTATTATTTATTATCTGATGTTTAAGAAAATATAAGGGGTCTTTTATTTTATTAGCAATTATTTTTTTTATTTTTATTTTTTACTTTTTACTGACTTTACATACTTTTAAACTTATACTATGCCGTGACATGGCAAAAAACAACTCTTTATAATATATACAAAAAAAAAACAATTCTTTATAATACAACTAAAATATCCACTTGTAAAATTAGGCCTGAGGTAGTTATTAATGATCTCACAATTTTCTTTTTTCATTTAAAAGTGATCTAGAATTCATTGATCAATGCTTAAGACAGTCACACTATTGGACAGTTTTGAGATTTTTCTCCAAAATATTTTTAAAAAGAATAAAATAGCAGTGCTTATATCAAGAGGTCCATGAAAAAAAAAATGTTTAACCATTTACTGCATTTTAAATGAGTATACTAATTATTAATTTTTGTCATGTGTGACAGTGAAAATGCAACGCTGCATTATAAGCACAAGCTAAACAAGATCAAAGCTCCATGCTGAGCTCCACCGTGCAGAACAAAAGCATATATTGTACTCTGACCAAGACAGATTTTTTACACAAAATCAAACCATATTCACCATATTCGCACTTGAAGTGCCAAAGATGTGATGGCACATCTGTTGAGTGTGTTATAGCCAAAGAGGGAGTGAAAGGGAGACACTGGATGAGCGTTTGTGTGCTGGATAGTGACAGGCTGGTATAAAAGAGCTTTGGCAGGAGTCCTCATTATCTCATCGCAAAACAAACAGCAGCGCGTCGCCAAAGTGAGCTCCATTTCCCCCACAATAGACCAAACATCTGCCTGACTCTGCTACTGTTCTGCTACCCCTCACACACATACATCCTTCTCCACTAATTAACACCCTCTGCTTATTGTTACGCATCTCACAAACACACCTCAGCATAAACAGGGCAAAAGGTACCATGAGGAAGTGTGAAATGCAAATCTCACAATCCTCTTCAAAGACCCATTGCAGACGGAGGGCGTTAGGTGGAGGGAGAAAGATGGGAAAACAAAATGCATCCTGACTCTGCACCTCCGCTGTTTGTGTAATTAGAGGCTGGAGGAGTAAAGAGAGGTGTGAAAGTAGGAAGACGAGGTGTGGATCAAGGACAGATAAAGAATGGATTTTCAGCTTCAGTTCTTTTTTCGTTTCAAATTCGTTTTCGATATTCAGTGTGATAAATCATTGTGTTGTTTGTGAACTTAGTTATAGGTAAATGTGTTACTTGCCATTTCTTTGTAATTGTTTCCGAAATTTATTTGCGACTTCTTACTGAAAATTAAATAGGAAGGACTTGGATGGATTAAAAATGACAGACAAACACATGGACGGATAGATGGATGGATAGATAGATAGATAGATAGATAGATAGATAGATAGATATAGATATAGATAGATGGATGGATGGATGGATGGACGGATGGATAGATAAAAAATGACAAACAAACACATGGATGGATGGATGGACGGACAGATGGATAGATGGGTGGATGGATGGATAGATGGACTAAAAATGACAGACAAACACATGGACGGATAGTAAGATAGATAGATAGATAGATAGATAGATAGATAGATAGATAGATAGATAGATAGAT
>CAIGQV010019029.1:1344373-1359567 GCA_903798115.1 Danio jaintianensis
GATAGATAGATAGATAGATAGATAGATAGATAGATAGATAGATAGATGGATAGATGGATGGATGGATGGATGGATTCAAAATGACAGACAAACACATGGATGGATAGATAGATAGATAGATAGATAGATAGATAGATAGATAGATAGATAGATAGATAGATAGATAGATAGATAGATAGATAGATAGATAGATGGATGGATGGATGGATGGATGGATGGATTCAAAATGACAGACAAACACATGGATAGATAGATAGATAGATAGATAGATAGATAGATAGATGATAGATAGATAGATGGATGGATAGATTAACTTCCATTTCACATAAATACAATACTGCATTTCTCAACTAAACTGCTCAAACTGCACAATATTTGAAACTTTCGAATCCCTTTGAAACTCTAAATAATTGGTCAGTGTCTCAGAGTCAGGCACTCTTACAGATGAAGCCTGTGTTTGTTGTGTGTTTGAAGCTGTCAGTGATGTGGAATAAAGCTGCCAGTCGAGTACCTGAAAGACATCAGTTTCTCATGTCCTCTTGTCTTGTAGTTGTGCCTCTGGGCTTTTCAGATTTTCCCCGTGTGCTAGCTAGATCCACTTTGCTTTCTTCTGTCAAAACAGTAGCACACACACTAACACACGCACGCGCACACACACATTGCATAGTCTTCATATCTCAAAAGAACTATAGACTAATGATGAGTTACTAAAGAAAACAGCTCATAATGAAGGCTTCTCTGGTACTAAGCTAGAACACTAGAATGATAACAATGTTTGCTTTGATAATGATTTGCTTTATAAATATGAATCATATAATCAAATAAAATGTAAAACACATTTAATAGATAGTATAAATGTAATGCTCTTAATGATGATCTTCTGGCGTAATCAAAATCCTTTAGGCATATATTATTAGACACATCGTGTATAGTATATGTTTTTATGCTTTGTATATCATGCTATTAGCGAAGCAACATGCTAACAACAAACACAACCTCAAAACAATCAAGGCATTGTACAAGTTTCTGAATATGTAGAACACTACAAATCATTCCAATTTAAGGGTCTCTTGAGTTAGCACGACTATCTGATTTCACAAAACGTTGACAGTTTATCTAAAATGTGACAGTCATTGTTAAAAAGAAGTTCTCTTCAGCATATAAATAAATAATTATAATTTAAATGTGAAGCAAATGTGTGAAGCAAATGTAACGCATTTAAACATTTAAAATGCTAACAATTTGTGGTTGAGCATGGTCATTTAAGACTGTTTGTAATAGCTGTGTGTCAGGGTTCTGTGATGTTTGTTGTTTTGAGACAGAACTCTGACATTCATTTTGTTTTCTTGAGTGCACGGTTTTGAGTTATCTTGAGCTGTGTGCTCATGCCTGTTATTTGACGGGTGTGTGGGTCATGGCATTCAGATTCTGGCACTTCGGTTTACTGTGGTTACAGTTTTGTGTCAGGATTCGGACGCTCATGCTTCATGTCTGTTTGTCTGCTCAGTTTGTTTGTTTGGTATTTTGCTTTTGTCTGACATTCTTCATGTCTTTGTATGTGTTTCTTGTTTATTGGCTTTGTGCTTTGTTTTGTGTGAGCACATGGCCATGTGCTCACTTGTCTATTAGTCAGACCCTGCCCATCTTGTTACCTGTTCATTTTGTTAATTTGCCTCACCTGTCCTCCTCGTTTTGGTCTTTGTCTGCTCCTCTATTTATTCTCCCAGTGCACTTCTTTCCTTTTCTCTTGCTGAGTTGTTTCTCGTGTTATGTAATGTTTGATTACTGTCTGGTTTTCTGCCCAGTTTGGTTTTATTTATTAAATTTTTTTTTACTTAATGACTGATTACCCTACCATGGGCTTTTTGTGTATTCCAGCCCTGTAGGCTGTTATCTGGGCTCTGTGTCCACTTTTTTTGGTTTATTTTTGTAAATTTATTTTATTTATTTATTTATTTTTAATTGCGGTCTGGGTTCTGTTTTCACACCAGTGGAATAAAGTTAGTAACATTGTAAGTGTTTAGATTTATTTTATTTATGTTTGTTTGTTTTTTTGCACAGACTTTGTTCACTTCACAAGACTTCAATGTCAGGAGCTAAATATATCAATTTTAAATCTATCTTCAATTCATCTTTATTTCTATAACGCTTTTACAATGTAGATTGTGTCAAAGCAGCTTCACATAGAAGATTATAGTCAATTGGAATGGTGTCCGTTCAGTTTTTAGAGTTTAAGTTCAGTTCAGTTCAGTGTGGTTTAATTTTCACTGCTGAGAGTCCAAACACTGAAGAGCAAATCCATCGATGCGCAGCTCTACAGGTCCCGAACCATGCAAGCCAGTGGCGACAGCGGCGAGGAACGAATTTCACCAATTTGCGAAAGTGAAGGAAAAAAAAAAAAAAAAAAAAAAAAATCTTGCTGAGTTGCAATCTTCTATTGTCCTGAATGTTCAACTGAAGAGAAATGTTCAACTGAAAAGAAGAAAAATCATATCTTAGATGACCTGAGAGTAAGTTTTCATTTTTGGGTGAACCGAAAGGGCCTCTTCATCCATGTTTCCATTTAAGGAAAAAAAAAATTACAGTTTTAATTGAAATGCAATTCCTAGAACTCAAGGGTGCTATTTTAAGACATTTAAGCATAACATATTATCTCTAATTCAGCAATTGAATTTAAAATATTGCTAAATGTACTGACAACCTTAAAGTATAACAATCTGCAGCAATCCTGAAACTTGAAGGTCATGCATTTAAATATATATATTGTTATTAAAGGTTTGGAGGTTAATGTGGCTGAGAACCCTGATTAAAGATTGGAGTAAGCCGAAGGACAGTGAGTGAGTGAATTAGACATTTGTTGAAGTTTCAATTAGAGCATTTAAAATATATAAACTTATTGAATAACAATTAAGATGTAAGCCTACCTTTGTGTGACTTTTAACACATATTGTAAATATTCAAGCTGTTATTAAAAGAATAATTAAGATCTAATGATCTTATTTAACTTTTATTGTTTGTGTACTTAGCGTACCTTTTAAAGGTGTACCTCAGTATGTTAAGAAACGTAGAGGAAAAAAAATAATGTATGATGTCGAATTTATATGTGTAAAAAGTAGTGATCACGACAAATGTTACTACTTTCAAAATAACAACCAGTCAGATACTCGTGTTAAAAGAAGAGACTGGCAAACATAACACGAAAGTTACATTGTCCTACTGTAATGTATTTCAAACAATTTCTTACCTTAGTCAAAACAATGTCTGAAAAGTATGACCTAAATTTAACAGAAGATCTTCGTGTTTCTGCACTGGTGATAGATTCTAGTGATTATTGTAATAGAGCGCCATCTAGTGATGATATTTCACATTTAGCACGTGAAATAATGACCCTACATGACCATCCTCTCTTGAGCGACCTTTGAGCGAGTTTCTTCTGTAAGGATCCAATTAAACCTATACATGGGTCTAAATATTATTAATATATTAGTTATATTAGTTTTTACTGGAGAGCAGGCCTACTGTTTATTAATTTAATTGCACGTTTATTAACTTTTTAAGTTTTTTTTTCTTATTTAATGCGCTTTAATCCATTTTTGTGTTTGTATTTTTATTAGTGATTTTTTATAATGGTTTATTTATTTATTTGAACCCTATATGAATTATACTTTTGTTTGAATTATTTTATAATTATAATTTGATGTTCAATAGTTTGTTTCGTTCATAATTTTGTACATTTTTTTTTTTTATCGATCTTTACATATTTGATTCTTTATTTTAGACTTTTTATTTGATTATTTTATTCAGTTATTTTTTACATTTGAATACTTTCCCTCAAAATAATTGAAGACCCTTTGAAAAGGATTGAAAAGCAGACATCAAAATTTATTTATGAGTTACTGATTTGTTTAACTGAAATAGTGTCGGATTCTTACATTTATTTCTTTTGTTACATTGTTGGATACTGCTGACCTCAGAGAGCATTAGCAGTTGAGCTGAGTCCAGATTCTGACCAGATTTCAAGTTAGATTTTAAAACCTAATTTGTTTTTGAGTCTTTGATATAATAAATAATGAGTGATAATTATAATAGGCCTACTTCTTTTTGACATCTACTTTAAGCCATTCGCTGTCAGTGGATGTGCTATGTTTCCTTATTTTGCAAAAGAAACATAACCGTGGATGATAATCGCATAAAGAATATAATCAATAATTCCTGATTCATTCATATACTTACATTAAAAGTTCTTGTTTGTTGTCAATTTGTGGACTGTAATTTTGAAGTGAGAACTGTCGTAAATACTTTTTGACGAAAGCCCGTGTTTACGACATCGCCCCTGCTTTTGCGTTCAGGAAACCCCTGTGCGGCCTTTCCGAACAGCGCACGGTATCAGAAAGGTGCGTCCGCAAGCGCTTCTCTGTAATACGCTCAATTAAAGATGAATTTCAGCTCAAATTAAACGCCATCTACTCTGTCTTTGTTTCAGAATCATGCCGGCTAAAGGTCCACTACAGTCTGTCCAGGTTTTTGGACGTAAAGTGAGTATTTCAGAGATCAATGTTGCTCATGTGCTCGCGCACGGCACTGATGAGGCAGTCAAGTTAGCCGGCTATGCTAACGGTAATATGCGACTGTAAATTACTGCGGTTTTCTGTATGTTCAGAAATCAACTTAACAAACGTATGTAACCGTTAGTAAATCTAAACAAGGGTAACTTATGTGCTCTTAAGCCGCGTTAAAGTAAAATAAGCCATTCTGCTCTACATTGTAAGTGATGGGTTTTGTGTTGTAATGGCTGTTTTTTTGACACGTGGGACAGTTAAGTGCTTACATCCACAGATTTACGTAATAGAAAACTTGATCTTACACGTTAACTACGTATTTTCTGCACTTGTTTATTTGTTTAATATAGTAGGCAGTGGTCTTGTCTGTCTTGCTAACTGTTAGCTTGTAACGCTACTTGTGTGTAGTGTTAGCAGTAGTTGACTTCCTTTATATTGTTATTAACTATGTACGAACACTTAAATGGTAATTCTGGTATAATGCACATATTGTGTAGCTTTGGTTTTGCATGGCACCTACTTTGTAAGAAATTATGAAGTATATTTAGAAGTTCTACATATTCTTTAACCCATCTGTAATCCCCCATGCCACAAAGTCCTGACCTATTTTTTAAATGTATTTTACTTTTAACAATACATGAACAGATATAAGTATATTGTGCCTAACAATAAGTGTCTTTAGGTGCCTAAAAAAAGTGAGGCCACAGTAGTTATTGATAACGTTACTGCACATTTTTAGTCGCCAGTGTCATTACATATGAGTTTTCTTCTGTCCTTAAATATTTGTATTGTGCAATGTTGCTTTTTTCTTTTTTTGTGAAACTGGGTTTAATGTTTTTGGCTAATAAATAGCTTAAGGTTTCTATGGTTTGAATTGTAAAGATGTGTTGGCTGATCCATTTTTTTTTGTCAACAGAAAACAGCTACTGCTGTTGCCCACTGCAAGAGGGGAAATGGGCTTATTAAAGTCAATGGAAGACCTCTTGAGATGATTGAGCCTGTCACTCTGCAGTACAAGGTATGCTTGTTACAAAGAGAGATGGAGTGCTTGTTGTTAAGGAGTTACATCACCCAAAAATGAAAACCGCATCATGCCATATCTTTCAAAGTTCAAAACATTGTTCCATTTGGTGTCGTGTGTGGCAAATATGGCTGTTTGCTAGATGTTCATGAAACTGTCGTTTTCTCATCTGCAGTTGTTGTGTTTAGCATTACACCCAAGCAGTGAGACTAAAATTCCACTTACTGCTGCGCAGTGGTGTCGATAGGTTCAAAAACACTGTACCGTCACTTGGCTATTTCAAACTTTTTTTTTTTGGCCTCAAAGAACAAAAAATCTTTGATTGGCCTCCATTCGTTGTCCAAAAAACATCCCCAAAGCGGAGCATATTCATTCAGTGGTTCAATCAGAATGTTATAAAGCTAAGATAATGCTTTTCTGCACACAAAACAAAATTAAGTTTAATCGAACAGTTTCTTCTCCTCAGGGTCAGTATAGGGTACATGTTCACAAACACTTTGCACAGATTTATACCAGAAGGATGCCCCTCAAAGTATCTGAGGTTTATGTCAGCAGCACAACCAAGCTTGACACACATAAAGAGCACTCCGCTCCCATGAACGCGCACTCTATATACTGGCACAGAGGAGAAGAAACCTTTGGATAAAGCTGTTAATTTTGTTTCAAGAAGTCGTAAATACCCAGAATAATGTTAATCCTGGACAAATTCTGAGCATTGTAAAGCAAGATGTCACACAATTTAGGCCCAGGATTAATTATTTAAAGTGTGTAAAGCCCTACTGAAATTAATCTTTTATTCTCTGAAAAAGCTTCATCTTCCACAGCCTTTGTTATTGTTCATGAAAGTATTCATGTCAGATTTGTGGAAAAAATTAGCTGCATTTTAACACATTGATTCAATTTGCAAAATTGGCCACAGATTCATTCATTAATCAAACTGTCCAGATATGTAGTTCAACTTGCAGATCCACAGCCTGTTCGCAATGATTATCAGCTCTCCAGAGGGGAAGTTCAATAGGGAATAATTTAAGATTGTCCTGTGAAATTTAAGTGTTTTTATACTTTCTTTTGGACCGTGGAAACTCCCAACCACAATCATTGCATTTAGACACAGCTTTGTTTAAAAAAAAAAAAAAAAAACGTGTTTGTTTTCTGAAATGATATTTTCACCTGTTTGTGAGCTTTTTGACAGTTTTTGATTTAATGCTGTGTTCCAGCAATTTGATCGTGTCCCACATTTTTATTGTGCACTTTGGGACCACTGGAGAGATTGTCCGTCTGCTAACAAGCTGTTTATTTTTATTAAAGCTGTTGGAGCCTCTTCTGCTGCTGGGTAAGGAGCGCTTCGCTGGTGTGGACATCAGAGTCCGTGTGAAGGGTGGTGGACACGTCGCTCAGGTCTACGGTAAGTGATCTGGAAGGCATTTGTTTTGTACATAATGTTTGTATGAGGTTAGCGTCTTCCCCAAAACCAGAGTGTACAAAAACTTCTGTACTGATGTTAACATGTTTCATTCCTCTTCCAGCCATCCGTCAGGCCATCTCCAAATCCCTGGTTGCCTATTATCAGAAATGTAAGTGTAATCACATAATTGTCATCAGTAAATTAAGATGCGTACGTGTTTATTAAATGACTTTCTAATTTTTCTCTTCTGCCAGATGTGGATGAGGCCTCCAAGAAAGAGATCAAGGATATCTTGATTCAGTACGATAGGACCCTGCTGGTCGCTGATCCCCGCCGCTGCGAGTCCAAGAAGTTTGGTGGACCTGGAGCTCGTGCTCGCTACCAGAAGTCCTACCGTTAAAATCTCTCTGTACATTTTCATATAATAAATTTAAGGGGGAAAATATGCTGTATTCATGTTGTCTTTTATTAACACTGAGTTTGAAGTTTTGAGTTGATTTACAGAAGACGCACACTAAAATGTCGTTCAGGGTGTCTTTCAATGGTTTATACACCAAATGAATTACAATTACACTTCACAAATATTTGGTGACATGTTACGTGTGTCTAAAGATCGCAGAGCAGTCCTAAATCACTCAGTTGTCATTTAAATGCTTGGTCTCTATCCTTCAAAACACTGATGTTTACAAATTTTTCAGTAGGAAATTTATCATTTGAAATGCACATTTGGTATAGTCTCTTGTTTCAAAGATTTTAATAAGCACAGGCACAGATTAAGCACATGTTTTGTATTAACAGTTTAGGTAATGTAGTGCAGACTACAAAATTGGATGTCTCATTTTTGACTCAGCTGTGACAAGAGATGTGAAAAATCACATTTAGTAAGGGCAAACTGAGTAAATGCAAACATAATATTTATTTTAGAACAGAAATGTATGCTGATGGCTGTAATGTGATTCTGATTTTTACGGTGGTTTAGAATACTGGGATAGCTAAATGGAGGTTCTCGCACACAGCAGCATCTTAAGGGGAAATAAAATATATATATATAACAAAAATATGATAATTTACTCCCTTTCGAATGGTTCTGAACTTGTGTGATTTTTGTTTCTGTTAATCACAAAAAAAAATATTCTGATTGATGGGAAAAAGTAAGTCATTGACAAGATCAAAATGTACCACGCAAGTAGTCAATGTATGGCTTTTCCACCATTCAGTATATTAATTCATTATTCAGTATATTCGTTTTTGTTCAACAGAACAAAAAAACAAACAGGTTTGGAGCAAGTGGAGAGTGAATAATTCACAGAATTTTCATTTTGGGTGAACTAACGAGTTGGTTATTGTTTAACATAAGAGGGCAGAATGTTGAACCATTTTGGTGTCGTGTTTTAATTACTGTGTCAATCGATTTGTTTTTTTTTTTTGTAAATGTTTAATAAACGGATTTAAATATAACGAAAATAAAAGTAGTCATTGCTTTTCACTTAATCTAAACCTGTTTAGATTTCTCTCTTGTTGAATACAATGTATACTTTGAAGAATTTTGGAAACAGCCATAGAATATCTTTTCTACACACACACACACACACACGTTTCTTTAGTAGTTTTGATGGTAGCTGAGGTGCTCGTATTCCCAGGGGAGCCATTTTAAACGTTATATAGCCCTAGTAATGGTTCTTTATTGGTTCTTTGGAGTGGTTAAGGTGCTATATCTCACCATTAAAGATGTAGATGCTTGCATTTAAAGTGGTTCTCTTGCTATTTAGCACAATTTTTCGAGTGTATATCAATGGATATCAGTGTCTAAAATATATTTTGTTTACAAGATAAAGAAGAAACCCATAAAGGTGTAGAACTACTGGAGGGTGGGTAAATAATAAGTAGGCTATTTTCATTTTGGGGTGAACCCCTTTAAGAGTAATTATTTTTGGCAGTGTTCAACTTGAGGCGGCTTTTACAGTAGTTTGAGTCAAAAATTGAGGTGATAGCATAACTCTGTGAACAGTATTGTCACAAAACTAAAATTTTTGTTTAGTAAATGTTGTGCCGCGTCACGTTCTAATGATGAGATTATAAGTAACGCGTAAATACATCCACCAGAGGGAGCCAGACCCATATGGGCCTTTGTTGAAGCTTTTTACGTGGTTATATCCCAAAAATAACGTATAAGAGATATTTGAGGTCAGTCAGAGGCGCCTAGTCAGTGCTACAGATGATGACATAATACCTGAAATTTCCAGAAAGACAAGCAAAACATCAGCGTAATCTCCGGGGAGGAAACGTCCACAGTAATCACATACAGATTTTAAAAGGTATGCATTCATGTTTTGTTGGTTTTAATCAACACATTACATCGTACGTGTGATTCATCAGCTGATCTGTTCTGTATCTCTGACAGGCACACGTACTCTGGGTGAGGTAAGACAGAAAAGCTAATGAAATCAGAGAGCTGCTGCTGTTCAGTCGGATCTGATTCACTGACGCTTAATGGCTGGTATTGATCCATTACTGGCAGTGATGATCACCAAGTGGATGCAGATGGTGGAGAGAGCATTTCCCAGGTCTTTTCTCTAATGTTCATCCTGCTGCTTAGGCTGAGGAGGATTCTAGTGGCATTACAGGCCGATTCAGAGAGATGAAATCAGCTGTTTGTCATGAGGAATGGGATTGTAAACATGGAGTAAGGAAAGGCATGTGTTTGATGCTAAACTGTAAAAACAAATGTAGCAGCCTTTATTTTTTTTTAAGTTCAATCATATTAACTTAACATATTAACTTAAGTCATTTCAACTTACATCAATTTATCTGACTTAAAACATTAAGTTGCAATTTTTATCATTTAAAAATAACGTTTGAGCCTGATTACCTTGAGTGACATAAAAACATATGACTTTTTTTAAAGACATAGACTTATAGGGTAGGTTTGTATACTGAACCTAATGCTGTGTTCCACTGTAAGCCAAATACAAGTCTTCTAACACGCACACACACACCCGTTTACTGTATAAACCCCAGATTTTACCGTTTGCATTTCAACACCCAAGTTCAAACCCCTTTGGTCCCACTTTATATTAAGTGGCCTTAATAAAAGGCTTGATGGTATGGGTTAAGGTGTAAGGGATTGGTCAACAGTGTAATTAAAAATGTAATCATAGAAATTAATAACAGTTTTAATTACATGCAAGCAATTTCTTAACCCTCTACAGCATAGCGTTGCCCTCAGGCTCGTGCTAAGCACAGATTTTTAAAAATGATTGCAACCAATTAAAATGTTACAAAAAGTATCAATAAAACATCCAATAAAGTGTGGGAGTCACTATCTAGCACCGTTTAAAGGTGGAACTTCATTTTCTGACTCATGGTGACAGGAGCACATGGTATGAGAAAAAGTTACAATTATTTGCTTAATTAACCTCATTTAAAGTAGAGAAGCCTTTTGTCAGGTTTTATGAAGTTTTTTTATTTTACATGTTCAGAAATTCTATTTTTCTTTTTCGTTGCCTCAGGGCAACATTGTGCGATAAGTGGTACTTTTCAAGATGTGTTTACTGACATTACATGTGGGCATTTTCACGTATTATCATTATTACATATTGTATTATTTTTCATTTAATTTGACTTTTTTAACATATTTTGACAGGAAAATGGATGTAAGCTTGTTCTATGGAAGTAAAGAGCAGGATCCCAGAGTTAGGCAATCCCATCTGAGGACAATGAGATAGACTGCAGTGACAGTGAGGAGAACAAGGTTTGAGCAGAAGTGTAAAAAATATCTTCAGAAGTTCAAAAAGTAGCACTGACTATTGTTTAAGTCACAGGTGTCAAACCCAGTTCCTGGAGGGCCGCAGCTCTGCACAGTTTAGCTTTAACCCTAATTAAACACACCTGATCAAACTAATTGAGTCCTTCAGGCTTCTTTGAAACCTACATGTAAGTGTGTTGAAGCAGGGTTGGAACTAAACAGTGCAGAGCTGCGGCCCTCCAGGAACTGTATTTGACACCTGTGATTTAAGTGATCGGTTTACATAGCAGGCAGCACACAAAATAGGGGTTAAATATATAGGCCGGTAAGAAACCACTATATACAGTGCTCAGCATATATGAGCACACCCCTCACAAATCTCTCATTTAAATTAATATTAGATCTAGGGCTAATCTAACAAAATAATTTATGATAATGGTCCAAAATTAGTACACCTAAATTGATATGTTAGAGAAAAATATGGAGCAAAAAAATGTAAAAGAGCAAAATTCAAGAGAAACAAAACATTATAAAAATTTGTTGAAATTTAGTAGTTTGTAATTTTTTTCCCAATATTTTGCATTAATTTAAATGTATTATATTCTATTTTTAAAGATGTTCGGCGAATAAAATATTATTTTAATAAATATATCAGTTTAATAAATCTGTTTTGTTCAAATGCACCTAAATATATGACCTATATTCACTGATAAATGGATAAAAATATTCATTTTCAAAATGGGGTGTTCTCAGTTATGCTGGGCACTGTATATGTTTTATGTGTTCTTCCCTATTTCCTTAATGATTCTGTTACAATTTGAATAAGATTTGTAAATTATTATTGCTCTCTGATCACTGACTCATGATGTTTGATATATAATATGTGAAGAATTTTCTCTGTGATTTTGTACCATTGTTGCATAACGTTGCATAAAAAAATATTTTGGGGTTGGGGTGGGGGGTCAAACCAAAAACAACTTTTAACAATAAAATGTTCCCAAAATAACCAAAAAATCATGTGGAATCATTTTTGTCATGTACCATTACAATATGTGCAGTATATAAGTTCAATGTAAAAACATGTTTGCCCCTAGAATGTCTATTGTACCAAATAATTAAATTACATAATAATTTAGGTTTATGCTCAGTTAGATTTTCTGTTTCTATTTAACAAAAATAACTTTGTCACTTCTCTAATTTACTGCATAAGAACAAATATGTATACACTTGTGCTGTCAGAAATTGTGCGTGAACTTTTCTGCGCACATAAATATTATTAACTGAATGAGACCCATTTATAGCTATAAAGATGGTCAGAAGCCCAGCAGTCATTAATGGCGTGGCACATAACTTAATATGGATGAAAGGAAGAGCTAGTTTGTTTGTTTGTTAGCTGCAAATAGGCTTTATATCTAGTCTTCATAATGTTGATGAGTTTCAGATGGAGGCAGTGCTGACCTGAGGTCAGATTTAACCACAGAGTGCAAACAATTCACAACTACTGCTGCGCTTCCTGGATGAACACATGAGAACTCTGCTGCAGTTCGCATGGGACAGAGGAAGTACATGGACAAAAACACACTGAGACTAACTTGAGGGAAAATTCCATGCTATTATCTCTTAGTGGATGGACAGAGAGACCAACAAAATGACAAGTTTGTGATGGCACAAGGAAGACCATGTTGCTTCAATTGATTCACCGCAAAAGAGTAGACCCATAGTTTCAAGTTGTTGAGAAGGATTTTGATCAACAACTTTGATGGAGAGAATTATAATGAGAACTAAGGTCAGATATATTAGCACTAATACACTCTGTAAAATGCCAATTAGTAACATGCTGGAAGAGCAAAAATGTCTTCAGTTTAACTAATATTCTTGTTTGAGCTTAGTTAGAAAGATGTACAAAAATATCAGTTTAAAGGCTATTTTCAGATTCAATCAACCGTCAGAATGACTACTGTTGGCTGGACTAATAAACATAAATCCAAAAATATTTGAAAGTTGTAGTCAGGTTTTAGCATTACAAGTTCATGTAAAGTTTTGAAGAGAGAAATCAAGTGACCATAATATATATGTGGAACTAGTTACTAAATAATAATTCGGTGAAGATGCTTGAAAAATTGTACATTGCAGAAGATGATATCTTGAAAATTGTGCACTATAATAATGCTCATGCACTTTTCTTTCAGTGTGACATTAACAGAGGAACCTGACGTGTTTATAGAGATGGGAAGAAGTTGGATGGGCACCTGGCTTTATTTGCCATCACAGATACATCAAGACAACCCATATGACTACAGTAAGATTCCTGATGCAGAGTCAAAATGTTGGTGAGTTTTTTCTTTAGCAGTACATGGTCATGAAATGCTCTCTGAGTCAAAAACAAAAACATACTGGCAAAACAAAATTATTACATGTGGTTCACATCTTATGAACCTCAGTGTACTGTCGAATCTTGGATGACCTGAGGGTGAGAAAATGAGTGACGAATGTTCATATTTGTGTGAACTATCTCTTTAAGAACATAACTCATTCCATAGCATTGTGCTTTAGAAATTAATGTTGCCTAAACTGATCCTTAAAATAAAAAAATTGTTTTTCATTAATCAAGGGCAATAATAGGATAGATATAATTAGAGTGGGCTCCTTTCATTTGAACCAATCATTAACATTTTTGGAGGAATAGAAAGTTCAGTGTTAATGGCTTTACTTTCATTTTGGATCAATTTAATGCATATTTTTGAACAAAAGTAGTAATTAAAGAAAAGAATCTTACATTTTTTAATTGTAATTTGCAATCAGTTATAAAATAAATTAATTAAGAAGGCTGACTGATATAATTCAAACAAAGTTCTATATTTATATGATTATATGCTTTTTGTTATACTTTTTTTCGCAAAATGTTTTCCAATTTTTGCATCTTTATATTGGACCATTTTGTGCAGTGTTTTCCTTTTACCATATCATTTTCTTGCAATTATTTATGTTGCCAGCACATAAATATCTATACACATTCACAACTTCATTCAGATTCATTCATTTTCTTTTCGGCTTAGTCCCTTTATTAATCTGGGGTCGCCACAGGGGAATGAACCGCTAACTTATCCAGCATATGTTTTACGCAGCAGATGCCCTTCCAGCTGCAACCCATCACTGGGAAACATCCATACACACTCATTCACTCACACACACACTACGGACAATTTAGCCTACCCAATTCACCTATACCACATGTCTTTGGACTGTGGGGGAAACCCACGCGAACACGGGGAGAACATGCAAACTCCACACAGAAACGCCAACTGACCCAGCCGAGGCTCGAACCAGCGACCTTCTTGCTGTGAGGCGAACGTGCTACCCACTGCGCCACCGTGCAGCCCCTCACAACTTACATTCACACACAACTACAAAACATTATACATATGCAACTGTACATGCAGCTGCAAAGAAATAAATTAAAAATCAAACTAAGTGAAATAAATGCTAACTGATACGTTTACTTAAACTTTTTTTTTTTTATTATAGAATTTTTACGAAACAGGTCTTGCTGTTTTTCAGTGTCAGTTTGCCCTTACCACATCATTTACTAATTTTTACAATACAAAAACAATTGTTTAAGTGGACTTAAGGTGCTCTACTGAGTCCTTTCTGTGTCGTTGCATCTGCTTTTTGTCATTTTCTGTTCTGAGCATCATCTTCCTCCAGCCCTCCTTCTCCCACCTCCACACTGCTTTCTCACAGCGTTTTTATCAATAGCTAGCATCTCTCTGGCTCTTATCAAAGCTGCTGTAGTGCAGTTTTACAATGAACCCAAGTTCATAGTAACAGTCATCTTGTTGATCCAGTTCAAACACTTGTGTTTACTAGTGTGCATTTGTGTGTGTGTGTGTGTGTGTGTGTGTTTGTGTGCGCGCGTGTGTGTGTGTGTGTGCGCGTGTCTGTGCGTGTGTGTGTGTTTGAGAGGGTAAGCAAAGCATTAGGCTTAAGTATTGATTTCAAACGCGAGTGGATTTCAAATCTAGTTTTCATTTGTATATTTAAGAGGTGTGTGTGTTTTAGCCAGCTCTGGGCTTCATTTGCATCACTTGCTTACTACAGACACAAGTCAGACTGATTTGTAGCTGATAATGGCCCGACAGGCTGACCTAATATATATGCCAAATTTTGCTGAATACAGCAAAGCTTACTGTGTGGAATATTGTATTATATATATATATACTCAATACTCAATTCCCTGTGTTAGAAAGGAAAATCATAATCATGACTGTTTATGTGATCAGGTCATCAAGTAATATGTAATATATAAAAATATCATTAATTTTAGTGAATGGTTCTGCAGTTTACATAGATATGCTAGTAGGTGGCGACAAGTGCTGAACATCTGCTGTTAAAATCTAGCTTAGAGCACCATCTGCTGCTAAAAACTAGCCTTGAGTTCCTTCAGCTGTTAAAATCTAGCTTAGA
>CAIGQV010019029.1:1359577-1400215 GCA_903798115.1 Danio jaintianensis
CTAAAAACTAGCCTTGAGTTCCTTCAGCTGTTAAAATCTAGCTTAGAGTGCCATCTGCTGTTAAAAACTAGCATTGAGCACCATCAGCTGTTAAAAACTAGCTTAGAGCACCATCTCCTGTTAAAAACTAGCCTAAATCACCATCTGCTATTAAAATCTAGCTTAGAGCGCCATCTGCTGCTAAAAACTAGCCTTGAGTGCCGTTAAAAACTAGCCTTGAGCGCCATCTGCGGGTAAAAACTAGCCTTGAGCACCGTCAGCTGTTAAAAACTAGCTTAGAGTGACATCTGCTGTTAAAAACTAGCTTAGAGTGCCATCTGCTGTTAAAAACTAGCTTAGAGTGACATCTGCTGTTAAAAACTAGCCTTGAGCACCGTTAAAAACTAGCCTAGAGTGCCATCTGCTGTTAAAAACTAGCCTTGAGCACCATTAAAAACTAGCCTTGAGCTCCGTCAGTTGTTAAAATCTAGCTTAGAGTGGCATCTGCTGTTAAAAACTAGCCTTGAGCACCGTCAGCTGTTAAAAACTAGCTTAGAGCGCCATCTGCTGTTAAAAACTAGCTTAGAGCGCCATCTGCTGTTAAAAACTAGCTTAGAGTGACATCTGCTGTTAAAAACTAGCCTTGAGCACCATTAAAAACTAGCCTAGAGCGCCATCTGCTGTTAAAAAACTAGCCTTGAGCACCGTCAGCTGTTAAAAACTAGCTTAGAGTGACATCTGCTGTTAAAAACTAGCTTAGAGTGACATCTGCTGTTAAAAACTAGCCTTGAGCACCGTCAGCTGTTAAAAACTAGCTAAGAGTGACATCTGCTGTTAAAAACTAGCTTAGAGTGACATCTGCTGTTAAAAACTAGCCTTAAGCACCGTCAGCTGTTAAAAACTAGCTTAGAGTGACATCTGCTGTTAAAAACTAGCCTTGAGCACCGTTAAAAAATAGCCTTGAGCTCCATAAGTTGTTAAAATCTAGCTTAGAGTGCCATCTGCTGTTAAAAACTAGCCTAAATCACCATCTGCTATTAAAATCTAGCTTAGAGCGCTATCTGCTGCAAAAAAGTAGCCTTGAGCACCGTTAAAAACTAGCCTTGAGTTCCGTCAGCTGTTAAAATCTAGCTTAAAGTGCCATCTGCTGTTAAAAACTAGCTTAGAGCACCATCTGCTGTTGAACACAAGATGGCGCCGACGACGACGGCCGCCTCCGTGTCGTGCTCTGCTGTTGTTTTTGTGTTTTTGTTAGTTTGTCCCGTCTTGAGTCACATTCCTACAATTAGTTTCACCAGAGACGAATTGTTGGACATTCGGACACATACACCACCAAATGTTTTTCCAGACAGATTTATGTGATGTTTTGTTGGACATTGTAGTCGGCGGAGCCACGGTGCTGCTCAAACGCTGTCGGGCGCGCAGACGAGGGAAGCGAGCAGGCGCGCTTGTGAAACTCAGACAGCGGGGGTTTCGAACTGCGTTGCCTAGCATCCATCTGGAGAATCTCCGCTCTCTACCCAACAAAATAGACAAACTCATTCTGCTCTCTCAGACAAACAGGGATTTTTTGCATTCTGCTGCTTTGTGTTTCACGGAAACCTGGCTGAACGACGCCATACCGGACAACGCGCTTCATCTACCGGGCTATCAGCTGTTCAGAGCGGATCGCGACGGAGAATCAATGCGGAAATCGCGGGGTGGTGGGAAATGCTTTTACATCAATGAAAGGTGGTGTACAGATGTAACAGTTTTAAAGAAGATGTGCTGTCCCGACCTAGAAGCACTGTTTATTAACTGTAAGCCTTTCTACTCGCCGCGTGAGTTCTGCTCGTTCATCCTCGTCAATGTTTACATTCCTCCGCACGCGCACGCGTGCCTGGCGATACAGAAACTAGCCGACCAGATCACGGTAATAGAGCAACAACACCCGGACTCTGTTTTAATAATTCTCTGGGATTTTACCAAAGCAAAACTATCCCGCGAACTGCCAAAATATAGACAGCATGTTACATGTCCCACAAGAGACAGTAACATATTGGATCACTGCTATACCACAATAAAGTATGCATACCGCTCTGTCCAACGAGCAGCTTTGGGGCACTCTGACCATTGTTTGATTAATCTCATACCAACCTACAGGCAGAAAGTGAAAACAGCCAAACCTGTATTAAGATCTGTGAAAAGATGGACTACCGAAACAGAGCGGGATCTACAAGCCTGTTTCGACCTCACTGACTGGAGTTTTTTTGAAGCTGCTGCGAACGATCTAGATGAGCTTACAGAAACTGTAACATCTTATATCAGTTTCTGTGAAGACATGTGCATTCCTACCAGGACTCAACTCACATACAACAATGACAAACCGTTGTTCACTGTAAAACTCAGACAGCTACGTCAGGCCAAGGAGGTTGCTTACAGGAATGGGGAGAGGGCCTTGTATAAGCAGGCCAAATACACACTGGAAAAGGAGATCAGAGTGGCAAAAAGGCCCCCATCTTCACCCTGATCTTCAACAGATCACTGGAGCTGTGTGAAGTGCCCTCCTGCTTCAAACGCTCCACCATCATCCCCATCCCAAAGAAACCCAAACTTACAGGACTAAATGACTACAGACCGTTGGCGCTAACATCTGTGGTCATGAAGTCTTTTGAAAAATTGGTGCTGGCCCACCTGAAGAACATCACTGAACCCTCACTGGACTCTCTTCAGTTTGCCTACAGAGCAAACAGGTCTGTGGATGATGCAGTCAATATGGGAGTGCATTATGTTCTGCAACACCTAGACAGACCAGGGACCTATGTGAGGATCTTGTTTGTTGACTTCAGCTCGGCTTTCAACACTATCATCCCAAAACTTCTCTTGCCCAAATTAACTCAGCTCTCCGTGCCCAACTCTGTCTGTCAGTGGATCAACAGCTTCCTAACGGACAGGCAGCAGCTGGTGAAGCTGGGAAAATTCTCATCCAGTACCCGCACAATCAGCACTGGCGCCGCCCAGGGGTGTGTCCTCTCCCCTCTGCTCTTCTCCCTGTACACAAATGACTGCACCTCAAAGGACGCCTCTGTCAAGCTCCTGAAGTTTGCAGACGACACCACACTTATCAACCTCATTTAGGACGGTGACGAGTCTGCTTACAGACAGGAGGTTAAGGAGCTGGCTGTCTGGTGCAGTCACAACAACCTGGAGCTGAACACGCTCAAAACAGTGGAGATGATAGTGGACTTCAGGAGAAACCCCCCTGCTCTCCCCCCACTGAGCATCATGGACAGCATTGTGGCAGCAGTGGAGTCATTCAGGTTCCTGGGCACCACCATCTCTCAGGATCTGAAGTGGGACACTCACATTGACTCCATTGTCAAAAAAGCTCAACAGAGGTTGTACTTCCTTTGTCAGCTGAGGAAGTTCAACCTTCCAAAGGAGCTGCTGAAACAGTTCTACACTTCCATCATTGAATCAGTCCTCTGCACTTCAAAAACTGTCGGGTTTAGCTCAGCTACGAAAGCCGACCTCCGAAGACTACGTCGAATAGTTCGGACTGCTGAGAGAATCACTGGTACAATCCTCCCTACTCTCCAAGAACTGTACTCATCCAGAGCAAGCAGAAGGGCTGCCAAAATCACTCTGGACCCCTCACACCCAGCACACTGCCTCTTTGAACTTTTACCTTCTGGTCGACGCTACAGA
The DNA here is from genome assembly GCA_903798115.1 of Danio jaintianensis. Classification (NCBI taxonomy): domain Eukaryota; kingdom Metazoa; phylum Chordata; class Actinopteri; order Cypriniformes; family Danionidae; genus Danio; species Danio jaintianensis. The sequence goes on from CAIGQV010019029.1 coordinate 1,363,244, forward strand.
GCACTGTGCACCAGAACAGCCCGACACAGAAACAGTTTCTTCCCTCAGGCAATCATCTCATGAACACTTGATGATAGTAATTATGAAACAAACATCACTACTTGCTATACACTTTTTACACACAAACACTTATTTAACAACATATTTTACATGCTAATTTGCACATAACAGCTGCCATTTAACGCTGTATATAGTAATATTCCTGTACATACACTTGTCAATTTGTATATTTGCATTCACTATTACTTTTATTTTTAAAATATATTTATTATCTGTTTTTTGTCCTGTCTCTGTAATTCTGTTGCACTGTAGAAGCTCTGTCACGAAAACAAATTCCTCATACGTGTGAACATACCTGGCAATAAAGCTCTTTCTGATTCTGATTCTGATTCTAAAAACTAGCCTTGAGCACCGTTAAAAACTAGCCTTGAGCTCTGTCAGTTGTTAAAATCTAGCTTAGAGTGCCATCTGCTGTTAAAAACTAGCCTTGAGCACCGTCAGCTGTTAAAAACTAGCTTAGAGCACCATCTGCTGTTAAAAACTAGCCTAAATCACCATCTGCTATTAAAATCTAGCTTAGAGCGCCATCTACTGCTAAAAACTAGCTTAGAGTGACATCTGCTGTTAAAAACTAGCTTAGAGTGACATCTGCTGTTAAAAACTAGCTTAGAGTGACATCTGCTCTTAAAAACTAACCTTGAGCACCATCAGCTGTTAAAAACTAACTAGCTTAGAGCGCCATCTGCTGTTAAAAACTAGCTTAGAGCGCCATCTGCTGTTAAAAACTAGCTTAGAGTGACATCTGCTGTTAAAAACTAGCCTTGAGCACCATCAGCTGTTAAAAACTACCCTAGAGCGCCATCTGCTGTTAAAAACTAGTCTTAATCAATATCTTCTATTAAAATCTAGTGTAGAGCGCCATCTGCTGTTAAAATCTAGCCTTGAGCGCTGTCAGCTGTTAAAAACTAGCTTAGTGCTGTTAAAAACTAAGCCCAGAATCGAGAGAATAGTGATCAATACAGAAGCGATTTCTCAAACAATTATTTTGCCACAGCTCTAGTAAATTACTAGCATTTTCATAAGAACTGGCTGGCCAAACAACTATTTTACAAGGTGGTGATTGTCATGTGGGATATGATTGATATGAAAATGTTTTTTAAGAAAAAGGAAACATGAAGGTGCGTGCTAATCTCATCTCCAAACCTAATCTCTCTATATATGAAAACATACAAATGTATAAGAATTAACCACCAATACATGAGAATGCTTTTTTACTTACTAAGATTTTCCCATACGCTGTGGTTTCCTAACAAACTACGAAGTACATTTGTTGACAGAATATTGTGTTAGTGATTGTAAAAAGTTAGCTAGTGTAATATTTGATGATGATAAAAATACATTCTAATACAAAATCATAACCTGAACATATTATATGTGCATATTTAAAAAATTGTATGTATCCTTTCTAAATTAAATGCTAAATTGTGAGGTTGCATCACAAAAGTGCTTAAAACATCTGTCAGTGTTCCATTGTTTAAATACGATTAAAAACCATTGTTTTTTCGATTTAAAGGGACAGTTTACTCTGAAATACTGAACAATGTTGCAAAACAGCCATTGACTTCCATATTATGTTTTTGTTCCTCCTATCTATGCCATTGGCTGGTTTTCCACCATTCTCCAGAATATCTTATTTTGTGTTCAACAGAAGAAAGAAATTCGTAAAAGTTTACTGTGAATGAAGGAAATTTCATTTTTTGGGTCGTGAACTATCCCTTTAATAGACAGTAAACAATCCATACTGCACGCTCCAGACTATTTTACTATTCCATATGTAGATCATATATGTCATATATGTTGACACAATATTGTATTAGTAATGTATTGATATATTCTGTTGTTTTTTTAATAAGTTAGCTAGTGTAATATTTGATGATGATAATAATACATTCTAATACAAAACCATAATCTGAGCATATTGTATGTGTATTTATATGTGTATGTATTTAAAACTAATTTCTGAGTGTTTGTATCCTTTCTAAATCGAATGCAAAATAGTGAGGTTACTTCACTAAAAATGCCTTTAATAGACAGTAAACAATCCATACTGCGCAGTCCAGACTATTTTATTATTCCGACTTCAACAAAACCTGTCACAAAACCCACATGGCCTGCTTTGTAAACGCCATCCTTGTCAACCTCTCCAAACAATCTCCAGACCTCAGAACCGTGTCTCATTGAACTCGCTCACATTGCTGCTAAAGTTGCGTTATTCCCAACATCAAGCTCTTACATTCTGCACATTCATCATATATATCTGACCCAGTTCATACATGGCCAAAAGCAGACATTTGCAGAAGGGTAAACAGCAAAGTGAGCTTGCGCAGTCCACCGGTTTCACCGGTCTCTCTGCAGTAAAAACGGTCACCTTGTAAAAGGCAAGAGAATGTCATAATTAAAGAACTGGCCATATATGGTCTTTTCCTCTGTGTGCACAGCGCTATGGAAACACATCACCTGAAGGGGCGACCTGTTGACCCCTCGCTGTCACTGCGCTAGACGATGGGTGCAGATTTACGCTCACCCAGGCGTTTTTCTAGGCCTGCCATGTCGTCTGGTTTGACCGTAATAGGTACTGCAGCGGGAGGAAAAGTAATTGAAGTTTCTCTGTGTGTTCGTAGGTCTGCCAAGTGCGGAGGTGGGGGATCATTTTAGTGAGGGATACAGTATGCAGTGTTGGCATGGCAACAGAGAAGCACTGTTCGGGCATCGCTTATTTAGCAGAAAAGCGACATCCCAGAGAGAAGGTGGAGAGATGGTGTGAATAATTGTGAATTGCTGTTTGTCTGCCAGCAGAAGTAATGGTTATAGCAACAGGCTCTCTAGATCTCCCGATGACTGTCACCCTAACTGACTCGGTACAAAGTTCAAATGCATGAACTTTTAATAGATGGACATGGGGTATAATCTGTTTAGAGCACTTGGAAATTGCATCTGTAGTTCCGTAGCAATTGGTTTGGCATTTTTGAGGGACATTTGAGTGCTAGAGTATTGTGCATGGTTGAGTCTTTTTAGTGTAGTTTCTAGTTGTTTGCTAGATGATTAGCAAACTCAGCTCAACTCAGAAGAGCGCATCCTTAAATGGTTATTTATGAATATGAAATGTTTAATATGTTTAATATGAAAATTTACTCACTATTTGCTCATGCTCAAGTAGTTCCAAACCTTTATGGGTTTCCTTTTTCTGTTAAACAAAAAAAATGATATTTTGAAGAAAGCTGAAAGCTGGTAACCATTGACTTCCATAGTAGGTAAAACAAATACTATAGAAGCCAACCATTTTCAAACATCGTTCAATATATCTTTCTTTGTGTTCAACAGAAGATAGCAACTCAAACAGGTTTGGACCAAGTGAAGGGTGAGTAAATGATGACAGAATTTACATTTTTGGGTGAACCATCCCTTTAAGTCAATTGGAGAAACTAATTAGCTAGTCATGACTGTCTGCTGAAATGAAGGAAATTTACCGAACATATTTTGTTTGAATCATGCAGCGTCACACAAATGAGGTCAGTTCTACCAGTTAAAAAGATTGAGTCTAAAATTATATCAGATAATATTTGTAAATAATAAGATTTATATATATATATATGGAAGGACTGCTGTATTTTTTGCTGTGTTATGTGGTTTTGCTGTTGTTTATTGGATGTGGACATTTGCACTCAAAATTAATGAGACCTTGCTGTTGTTTGTGGAGAGATTGTGAGAATTTGAAGGGTTGTTTCACCCCAAAATGAAAATTCTGTTATTAATTACTCACCCTCATGACGTTCCAAACTCCTGAGACCTTTGTTCATTTTTAGAACACAAATTAAGATATTTTAGATAAAAACATGAGAGCTCCCTCATCCTCCATATACAGCAATAGTGCCAAAAACCTTCTTTCAACGTCCTGAAAAATAGCAAAAACCTTTCCAAAAACAGTCCATGTGACTTTAGTGGTTCAACTGTAATCAAGTGAAGCTCCAAGAACACATTTGTGTACCAACAAACTGTGAGAGCGACTTTGTTCTTTCTTCAGTCAAGTCTAATTAGAGTGGGCTTGCATGCCATAAAAATACGTTACTATAATGGCAATACGTTGTACTGCCCATAGTAAATGTGCACACTGACAGCCTGACGAGAAAGAGAAAACAAGATGGTTTTCACACAAAAACGTTTTTGGAGCTTCGTTTGATTGCAGTTGAACCACTCTTGTCATGTTTTGACAGTGTTTTTGGTTCATTTTCTGGACCTTTCGGATTTCATCTAAAATATCTTAATTTGTGTTGAAGATGAACAAAGGTCTCAGGGAGTTGTAATGTCTTGAGGGTGAGTAATTAATAACTGAATTAGCATTTCTTGGTGGACTAACCCTTTAAGTGGACCAAATTATTGGGGAAACACAGCAAACATCAACAGAGAAAAGTCTAGAATATTCACTTCTTTGGTTTCATTCTATAATACTGGACTTATTTTTCTACAAAAGTTTGAATTTTGAGAGTGTTTAAACAAGAGAGAAAAGTGTGAAAATGTGAATGCCTGTCTGAGAAAACTGTATAAAGTGTGTAGTAAGGGGTTTTACAGCCTTAAAACATCTATAATAATTGTAAAAAATAAAGCTGACTACTTCGCGGATTTCGCCTATTGCGGGTTTAATTTTAGAACGTAACTCCTGCAAATAACGAGGGACCACTGTACTCAAAATGGTACGCAGACATGTGATTCTTGTTCACACAGATTTACAAAAACAACTAAAGTCATTGTTTTTTTGCATGCCAGGCTAGTAAGGGGTGATGTTAATATGTGAAGAAACACTACACATCTGTGCACATAAACATTCCTCTTGTTAGACATTGCTGTTATGATTGTCAAGTATTTGCACTGGACTGAACAAATAATATACATGCACATGATGTCACCATTTTGCAGTGTACATAATTCAGAAATATGTGTTTTTAGACCCCTGAATTACAGCAAATGCATACAAATATATGATCAAAGAACATAACAAGTTCAACAGTGTATTATAAATGCCCACTAAAACTGATTGATTAAAACATGAATGAATCCTTCACAATCAAATCAATAATTTACTTATATATAGATTTGTTCATCAGTAGTGATACTTTATATTCCAGTAATTGAATGAACAGCTGTTTGTTCAGGTTGCAATTTAAAATTCGGTTCATATTGCTCATTTACTGCTTGTGATCCAATGTTATGCTTTGTAGTTTTGCAAGAACTAAATATAATACAAACAATCTCTTTTGATTCAGGATTTTTTGAGGAGGGATCAGAGCGAACCCAAAATAATCCTGGTCCAGCATGGCACAGGGGTAAATATTGCTGTGCGCTTGTATAGAGTCTCAGACAGGATTCTCAGAATGAGCCAGACAGAGCCCCTTTGTTAATTTGGTTATTTTATGTTTGCACTTGACACGTCGCTGGCTGCCGATGCAGCTGTCCACTACACCAGGTCACTAGGTTCATCTTGTTCCACTGAGGAGGAATTTGCATGTTGTAAAGGTGACACTGTTTTTAAGAAAAAAAACTGAAATCATTAAGATTTTTTTGGCCTGACAATTTGCACAATAACAAGAATTTGGTGCAGATTTTTAAAAGTGTGTATTTTCGAAATCATTGTGTTTGTGTAATGCATTTTCATTTTCACTTTCACTTTCACAGATCCACATGAACATCCCCAGACAAAAAAATAAAACTTTTTTTTTTTTTTCACACATGTTGTTGTAAGTTAAGTGCAAGTTCATCCCAGCAAATACAAGAAAATCTTGATATCTCATTTAGTGTGCTTGCAAACTAGCACATTTAGTGCACCTGAGTTCAACTGGGATCTTCTAACCAGGATTGAAAGCACCTTTATTATAATTAAAGATTAGAAATATTGTTAAAATGCACCTACATAAATAAATTGTCATATTTTTGACAAAATCTGTATAATTTAGAGTAGGGATACACTGATACCATTTTTTTAGAACAATTCCATCCGATAAATAGAATTCTGAGAAATAGAATTGATACAGATACTGATCCTATACCAGTGAAATGTGTTTATATATATTATACAATTTATATACTTATAGAAACTCAAAAATATTTGTTCTTTTGTATACAATTGAAATACTGAAATGTAGGCCTATATATATGAGCATTGTATAAATTATAATCTTTCAAACTATGGCTATTACATGCATGTATACTGTGAAATTAATATAAGAAAAGATTATTTTCTAATAAGACAACAACAAATGTTAAATAGGTGAATGTTTTAATAATCTTACACTGTGCAAAAGTATCCTGTTACATTGTTCAATAGACCAGTGAGATTAACCAGCTCTCTTATATTGCTGTTTGAAACTGAGACTAGTTACTCAAAATTTGCCTTTAAAGAGCATGATGGGAAAATTGGCCCCAGTGTTACTTCACCTGGTCTCCCAGTTGACTCATTTCTGGGCTTTTTATCTGATGGGCAGCAGCGCAACGGCCTGTGGAAATATTATGATTCATGTGACCCCCTCGAAATTCACAATAACCAACCCACTGTTACAGCATATGTGGAAACTCATTGTGACACCAGAGGCTGGTTGCATAAACTAGTATTAAAAAGTTATCAATTTATTTTTCTTCTAGACTGGTCATAACAAGAAATACATAATGAATGAATGCAGGGGTACGGTACGGTGGTATGGTGAGTGGTTAGCACAGTTGCCTCACAGTAAGAAGTTTGCTGGTTCAAGTCCTGGCTGGACCAGCAGGTCTTTCTGTGTGTTGAAATTGCAAACTAAATTTATCTGAGTTAATGGATGATTGAAAAAATAAATAAATAAAGAACTAAAAAAGTAGCAAAAAGGTTGATTGCTGTAATTTGATTTTAAAACCGTACCTTTATAACGTATTGTCAGAAAAGTCGCTAATTCATAATTTTTATACAATGAACCCCATCCCTAAACCTAACCATCATTGCGCTATGAGCAATCATACTAAAATGTAAGATTATATGTACAAATTCAGACAATTCATTAATTTAACCGCTAAATAAAAACGTTAGGAATTGCTGTGAGAATGTGTTGGAGATTATGTCTATGCAATTTACCCAGGTTTATTTGTAAGAGACTAAAGGCAAGACAGTAAGAGAACAGAGATTCTCTTCAGAAACATTTTACACATCTCAAAATGATATATTTAAATACTGTGGGCTATTATTTTTGATGTTTTCGGAGGATAATGCTATCAAAAATCCCAATCCCAACAATTTCTGAAGTATATTTTAACTTTTTTTAATCTTTTCAAAATACTGTTTGTTTTATGTCCTCAAACAATGTCCTTCTAAACTTGTATTATTTATTTTATTTCATGAAACAGAAAAAGGGAACAATGGAAGAATTTTGATTAAAATCATCAAGCTGACAGAAATGTCGCCTTAAATTAATATTTTAATGATTATCCTTTTTTATATTTTTATCCATTAAATCTCAGTCAGATGTGTGTTTTATGCAGTATATCTCTTTTTCAGTAATTATGGAGATGTTGTGTGAAAGTGGGCCAGCTCCTCATAGACTCAGCAGGAGCTCTCCTTAAAAGGCCAGGATGGATGATGTCGAATGTCTTTTTTCCCTGCCTCGTTCTCGCTCTCTCCCTGTTTTCTCTCTCCCTTTCTCTGAGGAGGAGAGGCCCAGTAAGCTTTGGGAGTCTCATCATCTCATCAGAGAAGCTTATGATATGATGACTTCCAGGAGAAGAGGTGCGTTACCACACACACAGTTAAGCAATGTCTTCTTGTAATAATGCTGATCCATAAAAATGGTCCATTTGACTCCTGCTCTATATTCCACATCTTATTCCAGTTGTTCTGTGGGATGAACAGATCAAAATTTAGACAGCAATTCAATAATAATCTTCACCTCGAGTGGAATTTTAAATCCTGTGAATGCAAGGTCTGATTTGAAAATAATAATAAGATTTTAAGTAAATAACAACTAAAATTCACTTTAATAAAAAGCCTTTAAAGGTATGCAATGGGGGGAATTATGAAATGAGAGGAAAATGTCCTTTTTATTTGTTTAACATTTTCTCATATTTTTTCTCAACCTCCTGAGGAAGTTTATATTTGTTTGCAGCAGTTTTGCTTTACCTGATGAACTTGCAAAAGTATCCAAAGTGACTTTGGGTGAATTAATTCATTTTGTAATTAAATGCAAATATATATATATATATATTCATTCATTCATATATATATATTCATTCATTTTCTTTTCGGCTTAGTCCCTTTATTAATCTGGGGTCGCCACAGTGGAATGAACCGCCAACTTATCCAGCATATGTTTTACGCAGCGGATGCCCTTCCAGCTGCAACCCATCACTGGGAAACATCCATACACACTCATTCACTACAGACAATTTTAGCTTACCCAATTCACCTATACCGCATGTCTTTGGACTTGTGGGGTAAACCGGAGCACCCGGAGGAAACCCACGCGAACACGGGGAGAACATGCAAACTCCACACAGAAATACCAACTGACCCAGCCGAGGCTCGAACCAGCGACCTTCTTGCTGTGAGGCGATTGTGCTACCCCCTGCGCCACCGCGTCGCCATATATATATTATATATAAAAGTTTAAAGTATAAAAGTTTTTTCCCCATCACATCATTTGTCAACAGTGAATGAAAGGAAATGTATAATAATATAGGTTTTGAATTGAGGGTTACTAAGGGCCAAAACAATGTACTAAAAATGGAAAAGATTCTCACGCAGACAACAAGTTTGTTGAAACAATCTCCATAACCCACATATTCATGAGAACTGTAGTATACATGGCAAACCAGTAGGTGGCGATCGGTGATATTGTGTAGTAGGTCAAATATTCATACATGCCTATAGACTGAACATGTAAAGTGCATGCGCATGTGCAGTTTTTCACACAATTGCATTTTACTAGTTTACACAGAAACATTCTAAAAAAACGTTTAATTTAAAATGGAACCTTTATAGTGTAAATTAAGGTTGTCAAAAGTATAGACTTTTTTACCGGTCGATACTGATATTTTAAGAATGTCTATTTCCTGCTAACATTTGAGTGCTGTTGAGCACATTTTTAAACACTGCTGATTGGCCATTGTGGTCACATTCTCAACAGATAAGACTGGGATTGGCTCTGAACAACAATTTTCATTTTCCTGCCATGGAAGTCATGGAAGTTTCTTTAGTGTTCAACAGAAGAAAGAAAAGGTTTGGAACCACTTGAGAGAGTTAAATAGAGATTAAACTTTTCTTTTTGGGTGAACTATCCCTTTAAGAACCTGTACAACGGCACTCAAATGTTAGTGGGAAATGTAAGTTTTTAAAATTTCAGTATCTATTGAAAGCAAAGTCAATGCTTTTGACAACTCGAGTTAAAAAAATGCCCCACTAATAATAACAGAATTTTCATTTTTTTGAGTTGTACTGTCCCTTTAAGGGCTGTGGTCAATAGTCGATGTTTCTCACAGTGACTCAAACTGTGGTTCTGGCTCATTTGTAGCTTTGGACTGTGCTCAAAATGAGCATGTCATTAATAAAAGCATAATTGGCTGCAGCTCAAGCATATCACAGCACTACTGGACCACAGTCAGCAGGTGCACTGGTATATTAGGGAAGTGAAATGACTTCCCCCTCATTGCAAAAGAACAGAAGAGCACAGTCAGGAGATCTCTGGAGAACAGATATATCACCATTCTGAAAGATGAGGGAAAATAAACTGCACAAAAATCATCATGTTAGGTAGCTGTGAGAGTCATAAATTAATTCATTAAATCCACAGCACAAGTGTTGAACCTGTTCAGGGTCCTGAACATTAAAAACAACATTCACAATCCATTTTATTTCTATAATGTGATGTATGTCAACACATTTGGAGCATGAAATTGCAATTTATGTGTGCTGCTTAATATGTGAACCCAGGCTAAGAAGTCCAAATATTCTGTCACATTAAAGACTCCAAAAAAGTAAAAAGTTCAGTATCAACCTGGATCTCTTGACAAAAAGCCAAAAAATCAGAAATGTTTATAATGCTAAAACATTTTGTACATCATGATTACCTTTACTAAAAGTGTTAGTTAGTAGATGAGTTTTGATCTTGTCCCATTTACAGCTATAGTATGATAGCGTTATAATGCATTTCATCAATCTGATCCATCTTTCGGGGCTAAAATGTTTTGAGCTTCTCCACTTTTGACCACATCTAAAGGCAGTTGATTTTGCAGGGACATTTACTTTTTATTCGCGGCCTAAAATGACTTTGGACATTATTTGGTACAGTTTTTGTTGGTACACAAAAATCTTGTGAAAGGCTTCTATATTTATCTCAAGAACAATTGGACAAAATCGTGGAGAGACTGGTAAACAATTTCGATGATTTGAACAGCCGAAACAGACCTAAATTATAATGTGTTAACAGAAAAACAATTCATTTTGTCAGTGAAAATGTATTTGGACTTTCGTCAATTAATTGAAGGTTAATTCTCGATTTTCTTGCATCTTACAAAAAAACGTTTCAGACTTAAGGTTGAGTAATTGGGTCTGTACACAACAAGGGGACATTCACTTCTTCAGTGTATGATTGATAATCTCGAGCTTTCAAGGATTCTGACACACTTTTTCCACCAACGAATGTCAGATAGTGCTTCATTTACAAAATGATAGCATAAAAAAAGTCTTGAGACGATGTATTATGCAAGCTTTTTGTGCATCTTTGAGCAACAGCACCTCGGGCTTTGCGATGCTCCTGTTTGAAGTGTGTGTGTGTGTGCGGGCTGTTATTGTTTCTCTTGAAGAGGGCAGAATCTGCTAGCCATCTGCTGTTATCTCTGGAATGCCGGACTTCGCTCATGGACATATATGTACCAGCGCTTTGACATTTCTGCTATATTTAGCCATTAGTCGCCGTTGGAGGTTGTCGCGATGATGTCATAGCACCTCTCGAAATACATCCCAGTGTTTATCTTGGGCTGCTCTTTGGGCTCGCTTCTCATGTCGTGTTTGTTTGTGTTTATTAGTGGTTTTCTCATTTTTTCCACCATTAAGGGGTTCCTCACAAGTACAGTTAGCTATTTTCTTCCGGCTGTAGTGTGGACATTGAGACATACTTGTCTTTTGTAACTGTGAGAATGGGGATTTATGGAGCACTTGTACAATTTTGCAGTTTGATCTTTTGTATCTAGTCTTATGTATTTAGGGTCAGGCTAAATCAAAGCTAACCGTGCCTAAGGACAGGTTATAGCACGAAATATACATTCATGTAAAGTATCCCAAATTGGAATGGACTTTTGCACAATTTTGGAAATAAGTGTTATTTTAAATACATCTGGATTATGTTACTCTATGAACTATGGCTAATACTTACATTTGAAGTAATTTGACTCAACTTTAGGGAAATTCTACCAGAAACGTACATTTATACTTATGAAAAATATGACAGGGCCTTTAGCCTTACCTTTAGCTTGTCGTCCTCAAAAAAATCATACAAAAACAAGCATGAAATCATACAATTCAATGATAGAACACATCCTCGATCACTGTCAGCTTCTCCTCCATCAAATCATGTCACTTCCGATGTCAAATCCTTAAAGGTGTATTACACACATTTTATGTTAAATTGAATGCAAATGTGACAGGACAGAAACATGGGGACAATTGTACATTTATTTGTGTTATATATTTGTAGTATTTATTTGTAGAATTTCTTTATAATTTCAGGTTTTTAATCAATTGATGTGAATGATAACAACTTAAACTTGCTATTTCTGAAGTTTGTTTTTCTAAATAAAATAAAATAAATTAAATTTTTTAATATATATTTTTAACATTTTCAGCTTTAATTAAAGCTGTAGGTTCAATTGGGCTGAGGACAAGGACAATGGCAGGGTTTGTACATTTGTAAAGTGTTTTTAATAAAGACAAAAAATCTGAGAACCAAATGAATGACATATTCCTTTACAGAACAACTCACAGAAATCAACCATCAGTCCGTTTTAGAAATATTTGGGATGAAATACGTTTTATTCACTGTATTTGTGTTTCTATTTCAGGGACAGATAATGTACGTTTCTGGTAGAATGTCCCTTTAAAATTTAAGGCAGCTACATTTTTTGAGAGGGTTCATGGAATTTTTAAATAAATTAGATTATACACCAATTTGTCCACAGATTCACTTTTGACATGCTAAAAGGCATGGGCTAGTAACGTGCTATACATGTCAGCAACATGCTACATAATGCTATAAAAGACTTTACATGTTAAAACGGAATGTGCTAAAAGGCACGGGCTAACATTTTAGCATGTTGCTAACATGTTTTAACACGTAAAGTCTTTTATAGCATTATGTAGCATGTTGCTAACATGTATAGAATGTTACTAGCATTAATTAGCATGATGTAAGCATGCCACTTCCATTCTTGTGTGCTGGTTGTAGCTTGAAAAAAACTTTTCATAAAGAATACAAACAAATTATGTTGTTCATATGAAAAGTCAATCTTAAATAATATGAAATTGCCATTAATAAAAAACAACAACATTGTGTTTTAGTAATAATTTGTAAAAAACTCTTCTAGATGAAGCTTGTGCTAATGTTTTATTGTGAATTATTCAATAATTATCTGTGGTATTTATATGTATGTTGTTTGTGTTTTTGTTGTGAGTGTATATATAATATGTATAATTACACGGTTGCTTCGTATATACCTTGATTTATATGGTATTGCATAATGTGTGTTTGCATATTTTGGCATGTGCATCTGTAGGTGTGCGTTTGTTAGCATATCTGGTTTACGATGTGCTGACAGTGGAAGTGCCTGAGGCAGTTCGAGAAGCAGCACAATGACTGGTTCTGCAAGTGCCATGTCACACACTCACACACATAGACACAATACAGCAGTCAGGAGCAGATCACAGCTTGTCACAGGCCGCTGATAGATTCCACTGCAGATTGAAAGGCGTCAGTCTGCAATAGGTACACAAGCCATGAACTCTCTGCCCACTTTAGATGGCCTGGATGACCTGACACCGTGCCCCGGCCAGGCAAGTTTCCAGCAACAAGTCATATATCTGTCCATGATAAAAGTCATCTCGCATAGCCAAACCTTCAGGCTGACGGCAGAAGCTCTGGACTCTATCGCAGCTTTCATTGGTCAGGAGCCATCTGACTAGCATAAAGAGCAGCCAGTCAGGTTTGCTTTGATCAGTGTTATGTTTAGGTGCATGAAGATGTAAAACTGAAGTCTCTACAATAACAGACCAGCAAGAATGCTGTGCATTTAGTTGATAAGCGCTCATTATGATAGTTATAAACACAATGGCTTCTTTCATAGGGGTTTAGTGTCGCAATGGTTTTGTTTCCAGGCAAAACTGTAGAGTTCACCCTGATGACAATGTTAAGCTCCCAAAGTGTTTCCTGTCTTGCCCATTGATGAGTTGGTTGGGCCCAAAAGTCATGGGTCATGAGTGTCACCTATGCAGCATACCGGTTTCAAGTCAATAAATGGAAAAGTGACAACAGTGAAGGATGAGAGAGGACTAGGCCTACATTGATGACTTTATGTTGCAGTTTTGTTTATGTTTGTGGGGCGTCCACAGTCCGGATGCCAGAAACCAAAAGTGATGGTCTCTCAGCCAGTTGAAGACCAAACAGCAGCGTGTTTGGGGAACCGGTGTCCGTTGAGAGGAGTGAAAGAAAGGAATAAAGAAAATAATTCTTGTTCCAGTGTTGATTTGTCCTACCTTGTCAGATTGAGCTACCTCCCATTCAAAAAGTACACTGTAAAAATAATCTATAAAATTTATGGGAAAAACTGGAAGCTTTTTTTTCCCCTTTTCTAATGGGTCCGTTATTACATCATGTTCACAATATCGCGTCACGTGGACCCTGCGCTCCACCTCACATTTTTAGAAGAAAGACGGGTTAAAATTATGGTAGAAATGTAAAAGAAATTTCAAAATGTTCATGGTAATAAAAATTCATTAATTAAAATATTTATTATTTATTTTATATACCAATGTTTTAAAGTATACTAACATCTACAGTACACATTGTACCTTTGTTACGCAGACAAGAACACAGCCAAAAGCATGTGGTGATGAGAAAGTCATGTGATGAATCAGTGCTCATCGCAAGCAGCTTATCCACAAGCAGAGAAACATACTAATATTTAGTAGACCCTTAGTGTCATTCACACAACTACTAAACACCATCATGGTAGCATCCATAACACTAGGGTAATGCAATTAACATTATTTATCAAAATTAGATAAATAACTAAGCCTAGTCTAAACCTAAGGCGTGGCTCAGTGGTTAGCACTGTTGCCTCACAGCAAGAAGGTCACTGGTTCGAGTCCCAGTTGGCATTTCTGTGTGGAGTTTGCATGTTCTCTCTGTGTTCGCGTGGGTTTCCTCCGGGTGCTCCGGTTTCCCCCACAGTCGAAAGACATGCGCTACAGGTGAATTGAATAAACTGAAATGGCCGTAGTGTATGAGTGCATGTGTGAATGAGTGTTTGGGGGTTTCCCGGTATTGGGTTGCAGCTGGATGGGCATCCGCTGTGTAAAACATATGCCGGAATAGTTGGCAATTCATTCTGCTGTGGCGACCTCTGATAAAATCAGATACTAAGCCAAAGGAAAATGAATTAATTAATCTTAACCTAACCCTAATCGTACCCCTGGCCCTAAGAGGCCATTTTTTAATCTCCAACGCTATTCTTTTCTATTGTTTTTCAATCTGAACATGCTCTGGACTGACGTGTGTGACCGTTACGCTCGTGTCTTTTGAAGTGTCTTTTTTAGACGTGTGTCAAGTTGAAAGATCTTCAACTTTCACATGGAGCGCAGCTCATCATTGTTAGGTGCAAAAGCAGTGGACCAATCAGAAGACCTCGGATTCAGGGCAACTGTTGCGAGATTCTCTTTATAGTAGAAAGTTGGCATGACAACTGTTTTATTTACCATGGAGGAGGAGGTGCTTATTGTGGCTTTGTCTAGTTATACGATGTATTTTGAAGTGCTTATCATAACACATTGCTTCCCTATTTCTAATGGGTGCAATATTACATCATGTTCATAATATGGCATCACGTTGACCTTGTGCTTTTTATTAAACCCATTCCTGAGCACAGCAAAGAAGCAAAGACGCGTTCGGTGGGAATGAGTCCTAACACTAACATAAAACATAACTGCAAAGTACATAACTGATGGGAAAAAACTAAAAAGAACCATTGTAATGTCACTTACTGTTTACCAGGTTACATCATTTTACTGTAGCATTTACACATTAAATACATTACAGTTTTCTACCATTGAAATCACAACCATTTTTTACAGTGCAGGTAGTACATCTCAATAATGAAATATGCTACCCATCCTATTGTGCTACCAGTGTACATTTTGATATGAAGCAGTATAATGCAAAGCTCTAATAACAGCCTAACCTACCACAATCCCTAGCCTTAGACTTAAAACCCTTTAAATACAGTGTATGTAGCACAAGAGGATGGGTAGCATATTTCATTATCGAGATTTGCTACGTACTGTTAAAATGGGAGGCAGCACAATCTGACAAGGTGACAAATTGACAGAACACCAAACCAAGAAATATCTTTCTTATACTTTCTAGTCTATAATTTTTCTAGCTGCTCACAAACACCCTTCTGAATGTTAAATGGAGTGTAAAATTCAGGATTGTGTACCTTATGCATCAGATATTCAGAGGACGTCTTTGGGCATGGTGTTTGACGCTGAAACTATTTTGAAACCAAAAATGCCAAACAATGGATGTAATTGAATTTGTAGTTTATCATGTTTCATTTATTCTTCATCTTTTTGAGTTTGAATATCTGTGCAACTTCCATCACAGCCAACCTTGACCTACTTTAGCCAAGCGACTCTATATTTAAACTCTGTCCTAAAACTTCCTTGCACACACTTACTGTGACTATGCCTTTCGGTTTGACCTCCGCTGCTAAAAATGTTGGGTCAAAGTCAGTTTAGTCCAGAATTAGTTCTGTTTCAACTATAGACTAGTTGTTTGGTGGGCGTTCATGACCAAGTAACAAATAGTTCAAGGAATAGTTTACTCAAAATGAAATTTACTCACAGTTTACTCACCCAAACGTAGTTCCAATCACATCAAATCAAATACTACACAAATCAATGGCTACCTGTTTTCCAACATTTTTTATAATAACTATTTATATGAGATAAGTATACTTGGGTATAAGTATGAGCAGTGATAATAGTGATGGTTACCCAATTGATAAAAGACCGCTATTGAGTTTATAGGTAGGCTTGACGGTGTGTTAAGAATGAGAGAAACTCAGCTCTACAGTGAGAAGTACAGGAACTCTGGCATAACGTAAGGGAAGAACAGTTCCTTCTATTTATATCTGCAGTAGGAGTGCTGTCACCAAGTCATGTAGCACAGTCTTGCACACGTTTCCTGTTTAAAACTGCTACTGTAATCTAATCATGCGGTTGTGAGTCAAATAACTAACCTACTAACCTAACCACAAAGAATATTAATTAAATAATGTAATTAAATCATTAAACTATCCTCAAAGTGTTGTTTAGTTTTAGTTTTTTTGTTATTTTGGTTCATTTGGGGGCTGCAGGGTGGCGCAGTGGGTAGCATGTTCACCTCACAGCAAGAAGGTTGCTAGTTCGAGCCTCGGCTGGGTCAGTTGGCCTTTCTGTGTGGAGTTTGCATGTTCTCCCCGTGTTCGCGTGGGTTTCCTCCGGGTGCTCCGGTTTTCCCCACAAGTCCAAAGACATGAACTATAGGTGAATTGGGTAGGCTAAATTGTCCGTAGTGTATGTGTGTGAATGAGTGTGTGTGTATGTTTCCCAGTGATGGGTTGCAGCTGGAAGGGCATCCGCTGCGTAAAACATATGCTGGATAAGTTGGCGGTTCATTCCGCTTTGGCGACCCCAGATTAATAAAGAGACTAAGCCGAAAAGAAAATTAATGAATGAATGAATGGTTCATTTGGTCTGGACCATAAAATAAATATGTAAAAATAAAATCTGGTTTACTTGCCATTTACACTGTCACATATTAAGACATTTTTAAGGCCTATAAATAGCAATAATGTGCTTATCTTATCTACTGGAGCAAACATAATGTGAAATGCATAATTAAAATCTGTTCAGCATAACTTTTAATTTCAGAACAACTCTCTGAAACATTGTAACAAGTTTTAATCCCTGCTTATAGAACAAAACACTGCTTATTGAGAAAGTGGACTAGTCCTTATGCTACATACACATTAAAACCTGACCAAAAATTTGACAAATCACAAATAAAAAAATTACAAAACACACATAAAGAACTTAATCTAATTTGAAAAGTTGTTAAAGTAAATTTAGCTTTAAAGGGGTGATTCAACCAAAAATTCAAAATTAAATCATTTACTCACCCTCAAGTGGTTCCAAACCTTCATAAGTGTCTTTTTCTGTTGAGCACTAAAGAAGATATTTTGAAGAATGTTGGAAATTTGTTACCACTGACATCTATAGGAAAAAATAAGCTACTCAATTATTTCCAGTTTCTAAGATTCTTCAAAATACCTTATTTTGTGTTCAACAGATACACAAACAAGTTTAGAACAAGTAGAGGGTGAGAAAATGATGACAGAATTTTTATTTTTGGGTGAACTATCCCTTTAAGAATTTAAATATTGATATTTTACAGAAAAAAGAAAATTTAAGAAATAAGATTTCTTAGCCGAGAACGTTATGAGGTTATAAACAGGTAATTGTAAGCTGTTTGACACAAGTGATTTGTTACAGAGGATGACATCTGGTTGTGAGAAGGAGAATGCATTTCCTGTGCACTGACCTCTTGACACTTTACATCTCATAGAGACCATAAATACCCAATATACTCTTAGCAAAGTTGTTTTTCATTCTTATCATTCTTACTGAAGCACCTGAGCAGCCCATACTGCTGTGAGCTGCATTAAGAGCACTGTGTGTTATTTGTGCTTCTCCCCAGTAACAAAATAAACTTGTAAATACAAGTACAACAATGAAAAAACATCAGTCAAGTAAGCATCTGATGTGTTGCAGTGTTGCTTTCAATTAGAAAACACTCCAATGTCTATAAAGCATCACTTTTTAAAGGTGCCTTAGAATGAAAATCGGGATATACCCAGGCATAGCTGAATAATACGATTTCAGTACATGGAAATTACATATCGTGAGCCTCAAACACCATTGTTTCTTCATTCCCATGTAAATCCTGTGGCTGTAAATCCTAGTGAAAAACAGGTCAATCAGAACAAAACATGTTGCACACAGGATTATTAATATGCATGAGTATATGCAAGTTGCTTTTGATTGGCCACAAAGTTTCCTAGCGACATTACTACAATGATATTTTCCCCCCTTATTTTTGAGTTAATCTAAGCTTTTATTCAACATAATATGTATTTGGGACTCTTATTTTGAAAACAGAAGAGACAGAAAGAGTAAATGATCTTTCTATGAAGTAGGCAGCCATGGATCTCATCTGTTTACAGCTCATCAGAATGCAAAATGCAGGGTTTTATGGATTATACATTTATTCAGTGCCACCTCGAAGAGGCATAATGTCTGTTTAAATGTATTTATGTTAGTTTAATGTGTATATTGTGAAATTTGTTGCATATATTTTTCATGAGACAACTGACACATGATTAAAGTGCTAACTATAAGAGATTAATGCAAGTTTATGCATCGTGTCATATCTCTCAGCTCTTAATGTGAATTTTCTGAAGTAAAAGAATGCCAATTATTCATTCATTCTTTTTCTTTTCAGCTTAGTCCCTTTATTAATCTGGGGTCGCCACAGCGGAATGAACCACCAACTTATCCAGCATATGTTTTACGCAGCGGATGCCCTTCCAGCTGCAACCCATCACTGGGAAACATCCATACACACTCATTCACACACATACACTATGGACAATTTAGCCTACCCAATTCACCTGTACCGCATGTCTTTGGACTTGTGGGGGAAACCGGAGCACCCGGAGGAAACCCACATGAACACGGGGAGAACATGCAAACTTCACACAGAAACGCCAACTGACCCAGCCGAGGCTCGAACCAGCGACCTTCTTGCTCTGAGGCGAACGTGCACCGTGCAGCCCAGAATGCCAATTAACTTTAGAAAACTCATAACTATGTAGATGTTTATGCAATTCCTGCCTGTGTTTTCATATATGCTAATCCCAGAAAATACAACTGAAAACACACCTCTGTCAGTCCATATTGTTGAGTACAATTATAATTACAGACTACAGATAGCTCACTTGCTCCTAACGTAAATCTCTTCTCCACTGTAGATGAAACTATTGCCGTTTGACAAGGCATATACTTAGTATGTTCAAATATGATGTACAGTAAGTATGCAATAAGTATGATTATTTTGCACGTGTGTATTTCAGAGTATATCACTTTGTGTGTGTGTGAGAGAGTTCATTAATATTCACGACTATTACAAATATGGTAAAAACGTGCTTTTTATTCTAGGGGTAATTCCTCTGGTTATAAATGACTATTTAAAATCATTTCTGGAGAACTTTTTTTGAACTTACCTAAGCCACATACCTACTATGTAGATATTAGAGGACAATTGGTCACACTTTATTTTGATGGTCCGTTTGTTGAATTTAAGTTACATTGCATCTACATGTCAACTAATTCTCATTAGATTATAAGTAGACTGTTAGGTTGGGGTTAGGGTTAGGGTAAGTTTACATGTACTTGCAAAGTTTCTTATAGTCAGTTAAATGTCTGTTGAAGGAGCAGTATCAACAGATATTAAGCAGACAGTCTACTAATACTCAAATGGACCATCAAAATAAAGTGTTACCGGACAATTTAACATAAGAACACATGAAGACCGACTGAAGTTGGAAAGAGCTTTTTACCAAAACATACATCAAAATGGCAGCCTCTTTTCCCTTGAGATAATAAATAGCAGTAATTAGAGGAGCTCAAGAGCTCTTTGGCGAAAGAGACTGAAACACTGCCCTGGTGCCACTTATCATCCCAAGCCGATAACACAGGAATACACTAATGTGCAAAATGCCCATTGTTGATATCTGAGGCAGCGTTAAGCAGAAGTTCATTCGATTTTGTAAATTGCTGCTGTCTTTGCACCGTTCAAGTGAATCCACCAATGAATGTGGCTGCTGGTTCACATTTTGCCCACTGTGCTCTTGAAGTGGTTGCGTAAGCCACAGTAGCCATGGCAATGAGTGGGCATAAGTACTTCCTCATCAGAAATGTGCTGAGCTACATGTCAACGCAGTTAGCACCATCATTCAGTGACAAAAACAACCTTGTTGAAGAGAAGCTGTATGGCAAAAATCTCCATTTTATACTCTATTTGCAAGCCTATTACTGCTGCCTCAAGATATAGACTATAATTAGCTCACATCTCAATGAAACAAGGTTATTCTATCCATGTCTGCATTTTAGGCTGTCACTTCTATTTTTTGCCACCTTTAGAAAAATTTCTGCCTACAGAGTGAGGCCTGAAGCATACTTTATACAAGTACATGAATGAAAACACTTCTAGTTACGCATGCATGATTCTTATTATACACCACACATTCAGAAATGTCTCAGAATGCAAAATGTAATTCAGGTTAGCATAGCATTAGCATACTCTCAAAGAATTTGACTGTGTAGGTTAGTGGATAATTTGCCCAAAAGTGAAACTTCTGTTTGACTTTCTATATAATCCCATTTTTTCAGTCATATACTAGCAAAATGATGGTGGCTAAAAGAATTTTGGGATTATTCTTTTAAACTGAATTCTGGGGTCCTATTTTGACGATCTAGGCGCAAAGTCTAAAGCGCATGGCGCAAAAGCATTAAAGGCGTGTCCGAATCCACTTTTGCTATTTTAAGGACGGAAAAATACTCTCTGCGCCCCGGTGCATGGTCTAAAAGGATTGTACTTATTCTCTTAATGAGTTATGGGTGTGTTTTGAGCATAATGTGCATTAAACTAATCAGAGTCTTATCTCCCATTCCCTTTAAGAGTCAGTTGCGTTACGCCATGGTGCATTTGCTATTTATATGGCAGACTTTGTAAGTGGAAAAACTGAATGCTTCACTAGTTAAACAGACCATCTGCGTGAGGATAAAGAATGAGCCTCCTCCATTCGACCTCTTTACTTTTACTCTTTACTTTACTTCTTTACTTTCGTGGATAAGAAATGGTGTTGTACGCACTCCACTGAAGACATCCATTAGCCTACATATTTAATTGCGTTTGTTAAGCACAAAGATTTGTTTCAAAACTATCAGTTCTAACTTCCATCAAACGAATAAATGAACAAGTTATATCCAAACACACGTCCTGTTCTTATGCCCCATTAGGTGATGCATACGTCTTCAAAACCCGACAGGTGCACAATAAAAATACTTAAATAATAATAAAAACTTGTTTTTATTAATCCTTTAATTTTTATCATATGTAAAGATATTTGTGTATTGCTGTATATCCTGTGTGTATTAAGCTATGTGTAAGCGTTTGGACCCACATAGGCTCATAACTAACCAGCTTTTAGTTGGTCAATGGCATGGTCTATTTCAGCTCCTCAAAATAGTAATGCTCCAACAATGGGCCTTAACACACCTCCTTTTTAGACCGGCACACCCACAAAGTGGTGCAAGTGGATTTGCTTTTTAAACAACGCGGCGCAAAACGTGAAAATTACTGTTGCACTGGTCTAAAAATAGCAACAAATCAAGCCATACACATTTTGCACCTTATTGCACTGGGTGTATGATAGGGCCCCTGATGTTGATAGCTAAATAGTTGCTAACGGCATTCTATTTTAATAGCGCAGAACATTTTAACTCTTTTAGCTAATAGATTTATTTATTATTTCTAATGCTAAAGCCATGCGCACATCAAAAACAATAACTAAATCTAGAACGTTTTAAAAGGGTCTATCTATGCATGTAATATAAGCCTACAGAACGCATCTGTGAACTTTCAGCTCAAAATACCCATTTACATGTGTAAATGCAAATGTCCTTCTGCTTCAAATGGCCTTTACTGCTCATGCTTAGATCGACAAAATTGAAGAACGTCTGTGATCCAAACTGTTACAAATTGTCACAATTGTTTGAATATTTAAATGTACTAGGCTTAATAAATGTGCATTTATGAATAATCCAAACAGTGTGCGTTTTTGAGAAAAATGTACGTAGTATTTGATAAGTAATTTAAAGTTGTTTTCATATTGGATCTTTGTTAGACAATCGCTTTTTTCTTCAGCATAACATTTTTTCTGAAATCACATTTAGAACATTTTTCAGCCGATGAACAATTAAATAACATCCAGTACTGTAGCTTGATTATTTAATTGGCAGGCAGCAAAGCTGTACCATGTGTATAGAATAAACATAGCATGTGTTAGCATAGGCGCTAATGCAGTTCCAATTACCAATTCAGAGGGTGCTTCTGC
Organism: Danio jaintianensis; assembly: GCA_903798115.1. Lineage (NCBI taxonomy): Eukaryota > Metazoa > Chordata > Actinopteri > Cypriniformes > Danionidae > Danio > Danio jaintianensis. Next base: position 1,385,801 of record CAIGQV010019029.1, read on the forward strand.
GGTATGACCGCATCGCCTTTTCATTCAAAGCACATATGGAAAGTTGCCAGTCAATTACAGACTATTTGGGTGGCGATGAATGTTTATTTAGTCTGTAGAGACTGTCATTAATTGTACTATTGCTTTAAATGCTGCTAAGTGAAGAAAGGGCCCCTATTTCTGGCCTGGGTTAAGACTCAGCTGTTGTCTGAGTGGGGATCAACGTTTGATCACTCAATCACTCATGCTCTAGCTGTCCCTCGGCCTCTGAGGTCATTTTGGCAAAGGCCTAGCCAATGGGATAGCAGTTAGCATTGATGGCTCCATACAGATTAGCTCAATAGCGTACAGTGGCACGTCTGGCTATTGAGATCTTCAGTTGTACTTCAAGCCAGAGCAAGATGGAGTGTACTTTATACAATTCACCATGTTGAAAATTGTGAACTGATTAATCAAAATTCTTCTTGATTTTAAAATATATATATTCTTAACTTCATTAACTGATCTTACTATTTTCCCAGTAATGGGTTGTGGCTGGAAGGGCATCTGCTGTGTAAAACATATGCTGGAATAGTTGGCGGTTCATTCCGCTGTGACAAACCCTGATAAAATAAAATAGACGAAGGAAAATGAATGAATAAATGAATAGTCTTACTATAGAAATCTGAGGAGGTTTAGGAGTTTTTGGGACTGGGTGATGGGTAATAAATTGGCCTTAGAGTTGTCTGAATTTGTCATGTTTTCTACCAGTCATGATCTAGGATGTAGTAACATCTATTATATAATTAGCTGCTTTTCCACTTTCAGGCCGAATGCTTCTGTCTGCTTAACCATTCCAATACAGTTTCATTTTCCACTGTGGTGCTGATAACGAAGCTCTCTGGAATGTATTACAAATGAGTCAATCATTGCTTTGGTAATGCAAGTGTAATGTAAACAGCTATAAAGATGATGATGAGGATCAGACATTTCTGTTTTTAGGACTCCTTTTTTTATTTGCTTCATTAAATAACAAAAAGTACAACAACAAAAAACATGCTTCCATTAGCCAGCTATGGAGAAACTGGCACCCAGGCAACAGAGTGGTGATGCCACGTATACACACTGTCTGCCAGCACGGCTGCCTAAGAATTCCATGCCGAGAATGGTTTGTAATCGCGCTATGCCATACCAGGCTCATGTAGAAACTGTTCTTAGATTCATTCAGCACTATAGTGGAAATGTGGCTCTTTAAGTTATATAAAGACAAATATTTGGTACGAATATTTTGTGACCAAAATCTGCATCTGTTCAGACCTACCAGCTGTTTGCTGAATCTCTGCTTTTCCATAAACGCCACCTACTGTTCATTTAACTTGTCTTCTGAAGTTTACCCATTTTATTCTGACGAGATAAATACAATTTAAAATGTAAGTTTTTGCTTTTCCGTAAGTGCCACCAATGTTTCATTTAGTTTGTTTACCTTTTTTTTTACCTATTGGTATGACCATTCATTCATGACCATCGGCTTAGTCCCTTTATTAATCTGGGGTCGCCACAGCGGAATGAACCGCCAACTTATCCAGCATATATTTTACGCAGTGGATGCCCTTCCAGCCGCAACCCATCACCGGGAAACACCCATACACTTTCTTTCACACACATACACTACAGACAATTTACCCAATTCACCTATAGCGCATGACTTTGGACTTGTGGGGGAAACCGGAGCAGCCGGAGGAAACCCACGCAAATTGGTATGACCAGATAAATTGAATTTAATACTGATTTAAAGTTTCATGGCAAAATTTATGTTGCATTAGCACAATACTTTTTTCCTAATCTCATAGGTACATTGATGGTCACAATTACTGCTATTTGTACATTTTCCAGAAATTGAGTCATATTCAATGGGATTGTGAGTTTGCATAACCACAAGAGTTTTTCCCTGATTTTGCTACGAGTTCAAGTCCATGATGCTAATATACCATACTAAAAAGTCACTTGAGTGTGACACTTATGACTATAGACATTCTACTAATGTGACCACATCTAAAGTGCATCTAAAGTTTCTTGTGGGCACATTGAAATTCATTCATTCATTTTCCTTCGGTTTGGTCCCTTTATTCATCAGGGGTCACCACAGCGGAATGAACCGCTAACTTATCCAGCATTCATTCATTCATTTATTTTCTTTTCGGTTTAGTCCCTTTATTAATCTGGGGTCGCCACAGCGGGATGAACCGCCAACTTATCCAGCATATGTTTTACATATGCCCTTCCAGCTGCAACCCAGTACTGGGAAACATCCATACACATCTATTCACACTCATACATTATGGCCAATTTAGTTTATTCAATTCACCTATAGCGCATGTCTTTGGACTATGGGGGAAACCGGAGCACCCGGAGGAAATCCACACCAACACGGGGAGTTGAACCAGTGACCTTCTTACTGTGAGGCGACAGTGCTAACCACTCAGTCACCGTGTCGCCGGGCACATTGAGATATCTATCTGAATTAAATATTAAATTAAAAAGTGAGTTTCAAATATGAGAATACAGCCCAGATCGAACTGAAATGACATGAGGAACTTGAGCCAAAAATGCAGACAAACAAACAGACAGCTGAACTCACAGCTGTGATGTCGTAACATGTGACATTGTCAGATTGGGATGCTAATAGTGAGAAGCAGAACTTTCTGTAACTGACTAAAGCCAACGCACATATATAAATACAATGATAATCTGATTTATGCGTATGTCCATGCCTGTATGTGTAACTGTGGATGATTTACATGCAGTATATGAAACCGCTTTAGCAGCTGAATTCATTTGAATCGGAGGAATTGTTACATCAGAAGTGAACTTTGCACGTTATTTGGATTGTTCCTCTATTAGGAGAGCTATACAGTGTGTTGGCTTAATTGGAAATAAAATAATCAAGACAACTTTTTGATCAAATGTAGTGCCTTCAAAAATGACATCAATGGAGGGTTTAAATGAAGCGTCTTTGTGTCATTTTTCCATATTGCTCTCACATCCCTAAGAAGATTGAAGGCAAGTTATTTCCATCATAGTGATAGTAAAACACTCAGATCGGCTGGAAGTGAGATTGTGGCACACGAACACGGCATAAAGACCCTATTATATACCCGGCACAATGCGGTAACAAGTCAAGTCAAGTCAAGTTTATTTATATAGCGCTTTTCACAATGTAGATTGTGTCAAAGCAGCTTAACATAGTTCAAGTAAAGTCCAGATTTCAGAGTTGAAGTTCAGTTTAGTTTAGTTCAGTGTGGTTTAAATTTCACTGCTGAAAGTTCAAACACTGTAGAGCAAATCCACCGAAGCACAGCTCCACAAGTCCCGATCCGAGCAAGCCAGTGGCGACAGTGGCGAGGAAAAAAAACTTCACCAATTGACGAAGTGAAGGGAAAAAAAACCTCGAGAGAAACTAGGCTCTGTTAGGCACGACCATTTTTCATCTGGCCAAACTTCCTGTTCAGAGCTGCAGTCTAGGCGCTGGAGGCTGAAGAAGCTGGACGTCCATCGTGGAGAAGCTGCATGTGTGAGTAGGGCACCGGCAGGCGGTCAGGTTGGCCTGCAGGATTTCTTTATTATCAATCTTAAAAAGAGTTCTGCTGTGTAAGTCTGTAAGTTCTGCTTTGTACACTAAAGCATGCTGAGTTTTATGGACAAACTCAAACACTGGGTTAAAGCTGGGTTTTAAAGTTTTATGAAAATAAATAAATAACCCAGCAGGATGTCCATATTTAACCCAAATTTAGGTTGAAACAACGTCTATAGGATACCCAAGATGTGTCCCTCGTATCGTTTTTCTTCTGACATTCAAATGCAAATCACATGATTGCAATCACTTGAACGCCCACAAACTTGTAAACAAAGATGTCGCTGTCATTTTGGGAGAATATCTGATATCAGGAGTAAGTTGTAAATTACCTCAGAAGACCAGCGCGAATGGACACAGCATTATTCATAGGCTGATATTATACAACATACAAGCTATTGATTCTTACAGTAGTTAGTTTGATTGACAGGATGTCTGATTGCATTTTTACAGTAGAGCTAATGCTAACTTTGTGTCCCTCTAATTGCAGGTTGAGTTGTGAGATCTGCTGTGTACAGGATTTAGCCCCAATAAGTAATAATTATGTTTTGTCTGAATTTAAGAAAAGGAAATTGTTGGTCATCCAGTCTTTAACATCTTTAATACATTCAGTTAGCTTAGACAGTTCAGACGTCTCATCAGGTTTTGTTGAAATATATAATTGAGTATCATCTGCATAGCAGTGAAAGCCCGTGTCTTCTTATAATGTCTCCCAGGGGTAGCATGTATATTGAGAACAGCAAAGGGCCTAAAACTGATCCTTGAGGCACCCCATACTGTACTGGCCTGACCTGTGAAAGCTGTCCATTTATATTCACAAACTGGTAACGGTCAGTTAAGTATGACTTAAATCATTGCAGAGCCTGTCCCTGGACGCGTGTAGAATTTAAGCGATCTATGAGGATATTGTGGTCGATGGTGTCAAATGCAGCACTGAGATCAAGTAAAACTAATAACGAGATGCACCCTTGGTCAGCAGCTAAGAGTAAATCGTTGGTTATTTTCACTAATGCGGTTTCTGTACTGTGATGAGGCCTGAAACCTGACTGAAACACTTCAAAAACATTGTTCATCTGCAGAAAGGAGCATAATTGGGCAGAAACAGCTTTTTCTAGTATTTTAGACATAAATGGAAGATTTGAAATAGGCCTATAATTAGCTAAGTTGCTGGGGTCCAGTTGTGGTAACAGACGCGATGCAAGTGTTTTTTGCTATAGTTTCAGCCTGGTGCAGGTATTATTTTCACATCTTCACCACAGTGTTCAAATAGCTAATTTATTTGCATCTGTTTGTGTGTTAAAGCGCATTGTTGGGGCATTACTATTTTGAAGCAGCTGAAATAGACCTCTTCTTTAAATATTAATAAAAATAAATATGCCAATCTTGCTTTGGTCAGTGTTGCATTTAAAAATATATATTATTTAAAGAAGCATTAGTGATAAGCAGGTCCAAAACGTTTGTACTAGTTGCTTATTACACACACAGGTATGCACAGCAGTACACAAATATATTCAAACAGGAAAAAGTAAAGGATTAAATTCTAATAGATTATTAATATAAAATATAAATATAAAAACACTACCTCCTCCCACACCTTCTTCACCTCACAGGGCTTTGGTGGAATTCGGCTCTTTCCGCAGATTGTCTTCTGGCACGCTTTAACCTCGCGCATGAGCAGATCTGTTTCTTTGCTAGTGAAGCAGTTTTTCCACTTACAAATTCTGCCTTGTAAATAGTGAATCTGCCATGGTGCGACCACAACTCGCTCTTAAAGTGAATGGGATATGAGACTTTGATTGGTTAATCGCACATTACACCCAAAACGTAACTTGTTAAGAGAATAAGGACAACCCTTTAAGGAACGTTTTTCCATCCTTAAAATAGCAAAAGTGGATTTAGACACTAAGTGTACCTGTGCCGTGCGCTCTAGACCATGCACTTAGGCCGCATTTACACTGCAGATCTTGACGGTCAATTCTGATTTTGTGACTGTATTCGATTTTGTGGATGACCCGCTTACATCATCGTTTAAAAGTGACTCCTATCCGATTGTCTGCATTTACACTGCACGTCCATTCCAGTATTTAATCTGTTCGCAGGGTTTTATTTTTTTTTATCCTTTTTGACAAGTTGTTTTACTATTGTTTATGACAGAAAAGTTCTCATTTGGCCATCTTCTTTTAATCTAGGATTTTTTTAAACAAGTAGGCATCTTAATGTAATGTCCATGGCGTGATTTATGCACGTGATGTATGCAACCATTTATATATTGTTTACGTGGCGGATGTTGCGCTCTAGCTCTCTCTATCTCTCTCTCGCTAACATGCTTGAATACTTGTGCTATATGACAATATAAATGCTTTTTTTTGTTCTAGTATATGAAATGTAGGGTTTGGGACTCTGCTGAAGTCTGTTCCGAAATAAAAGAATCAGAGTTGATGTCATTCGCTACGGTTTTAAATGATGCGCGACTCGCATTGGCAGGTCACGAGGGCACGGATCCGATTCATTATCGGATAAATTTCCACATATGAACAAGGCCTGAATCTGATTTGAGTAAATCAGAATCCATGTGATTTTTTCCTGCTTACACGTACATGGGCCGAATCAGATCTGTGCCACATGGGAGAAAAAAATCTAAATTGGGTCATTTGAACCATGCAGTGTAAATGCAGCCTTAGATTATTAAAATAGAGCCCAGAGTACCCATACATAGATGACACAATGAAATATTAACCAATATTTACTAAAGTAGCCATTGATGTTTGTGGGGTTGCTATGGCAATGATGGCTGATTGCTGAATGATTGTTAGTATGATGTTGTATGTTATAAGTGTATGTGAAGACAATGCTAGGTGACTACAAATGAGTTTGGGTGAATAGTAAACCATCTCTAGGTGGTTCATACATGTTTCCTATGTTAATATGAGTGTTCTTGTTGCTGTTCTGAATCTTTCTCAAAATTATGCTGTTTGCTTTTTATAGCAATCTGGGTGTTGTGGTTGCAAGGGCATTTCTAGGTGGTTGCTAAGGCATTGTTGAGAAGATGCTACAATGTTCTACAATATTTAATTTTTCTTTTTTGAGGAAGAGAGAGAACAAAGCATGACTGGCGTCAATCGACTCGAATTCAATTGTTTTACGATTCTTTCACAATGGATTAATTAATGCACATCGGACTTAGTGTGCAAGGTTTTTGTTGATGACAAACTTTTTAGATACATTCCATTATTCAATTTCTTTTTGGCTTAGTCCCTTTATTAATCTGGGGTCGCCACAGCGGAATGAACCGCCAACTTATCCAGCATATGTTTTACGCAGCAGATGTTCTTCCATACATTCTTATTCATACTCATACACTTCGGACAATTTAGCTTACCCATTTCACCTATAACACATGTCTTTGGACTGTCGGAGGAAACCCACGCGAACACGGGGATAACATGCAACTGACCCAGCTGAGGCTCGAACCAGCGACCTTCTTGCTGTGAGGCGACAGTGCTACCCACTGTGCCACTGCGACGCATTTTTTTAGATACAAATACACAAAAAAGCATACAATACCTTTAGTCTTATTTTCTCACTATTTTTTTATCATCTGCCAGATATCCAGTAAATAACAGCAGAAAAGCCACATGAGTCGAGGGATTATTTAAGTCACATACAGTGTGTGGTGAGCTATAGGTTAAAGCAGTGTTTCTTAACCACGTTCCTGGAGGACCACAAACACTGCATGTTTTGGATGTCTCCTTTGTCTGTCACACCCATTACAGGTCTTTCAGTCTCTGCTAATGAGGTGATGATCTGAATCAGGTTTCCTTGGTTAAGGAGACATGGAAAATGTGCAGAGCTGGTGGTCCCCCAGGAACGTGGTTGAGAAACACTGGGTTACAGCATAATAGGGTAAGTAGAAGTTGTAAGTATAAACAATAATTATACTGATATTTGTGCTTTAACCAGCACTGCTCATAAAAGTCCTTGGTAAATGGCCATGTGGATCCCACAACATTAGCAAACGTCTGCCACACTAAAAGTTTTATTAGGTTTTACAGTCAATCAGTAGAAAGTTTTTGAGTTGATTACACTCCAAATACACCATCAAACGATGTTTACCCCGGACAGAAACAGTTTCAGAGTGTAATCTAAGTGACAGTGAGGTGACTGGAGAACACAGCTGCCTGCTAAACAAAGAGCAATGAGGCTGTATTTACAATGTATTCAGGTTTTTAAAGCCGTGTTACAAGAAAGCTGCACACAACAATGGGAATACAGACAATTAAAAAGATTGATATGCATTAGAAATATATTATGTTATAAAATGCATCCAAATAGAAAACAATTGTTTCAACTGTAATACTATTTTTTTAAATATTAATAATTTATGAATATTTTTACACAAATAAATGTGGTCTTTAATGAGTAGCCATAAAATTCTAATTCTTTCAAAATCATTCAGATATATGTGAGACACATGTAGATGTGTATCTGTTAAACACATAACAAAAAAATACTTTGTATTCATTAGAATAACTGTTAGAATTGTAACTTACCTGTACTTGTATTATTTTATGTTTTGTTTTTTTCATTTGTAGCTGTAATTAGTCATTATTAAATTGCTTAACATTATTAAAGGTCTCCAACTTATTGGAAAATTCATTAATCAATAAAAGTGTGAACCCTGGGTGCTGTTTGCTTTATAGTGTTTGACTTAAATGGCTGCTCTGTATTTTGAGTTTGAATCATTTAGTGAGTCAACACACAAGTAAACAATCAAATCCAGAGCTCTGTTAGTTAAACATCAGACCTACTCCCAGATACTGCTGATTAATCAGCCAGTTACGTAAATACAGTCCACAAACTGGTAAGGTGATACACCCAACAGTGCGATGAGTGAGAGATTGTTGGGTCATATGATGGCAAAATGAGGCAATAATTTGAGCCAGTCAATGTGGTTATGGAGAAACCTAGAGTCCAAGATATGATGACATGCCAACAGATGAACTCACCTTGCTGGATGTCTTAAAAGATATTCAAGAGTTATTAACAGTTAAGCTCAGTTGACAGCATAATAGGAGGCATGATGTTGATTACTACACAAAAATATTTGCATGTATTGACAATCTTTTACCCCTGGCATTTTGGGGGTCTACAACAAACAAACAACAGTTTTAACTGGACTTTTTTGAAATTATATTAATGTTTTTTTTAATGTTTGTGAAAATGGTGATGTCATGCTACATGTTCTGTCTACAGGCATACCTGAATATATTACAGACCTGCGGGTACATTTAAAGTATTTTCCATTCATTTGGCTTAGACTGAATTGACACATAATAACTGTACAATTTACAGTGAATTGAATTTATTATTAATGTAAAATAATGCTTAATCCGACAGGGAAAATTTGATTCTGTTACTAATTGTTTTTTAATTTATTGTTGTTGTTAAACTTGTCCCTATATACATACAAATATTATTTTTAGAGATAACTTGATATAATTTTTGTTATTACTCAAAGGTTTTTCATTACATTTTTTTTTTTTTTTTTGAAAAATAATAGATCGTTTACCTATATATTTACACACACACAAACAAACATACACATTCTGCTGTCCACCATATTGGAGCAATCAAAGCCATATAAGTTAAAACCTTGACGTCCATTTGACATCCACACATTGATGCCTTTTTGACCACAAAAATAATGACAAAATCATATTAAAATATGGGAAAGGTTTAATTCATCTCAAAGCTTTACTTTCAAATTATCCCTACAATGCATGTAAACTACCGTCATGACATCAAAATTGACATCTAACAATGGCGTCAAAAATTGATTAAAGGACTGCTCTGTAATCAATTTTTGACATGTTTGCAATGAAGCTTATGGCTTTCTAGCCACTGGGAAGAAGGAGGCGGAGAACTGACAAACTTTGAATAATTTTAATAATGAAAATAAACATAAAACAAACAACCGGCGACAACTCCTCGCGGCCAGCTGCCGCCTAAACACAAAATGAAAACAAGACAAACTCCAGGCTTGTTCCTCTCCCACCTTTCACTGTTGTCTCTCCTTTTTTAAGTTTCCAGAGCTCCTCCATAAGACTTGAGACTGGTGTGGCCACCGGCCTCGTTCCGCTCTCATGACTCTCGGACTCTCCTATAATGTTTTTTGCATCAATGTTAGATGTCAGTTTGATGTCCTTTTGTGACATCAAGGTAGTGAATTGACATCAAATTGATTTGCATTTTTGATGTGTTTTTTGATGTTGTTTTGACATCAACGTGCCCACTGGGTAATGAATATACTACCGTAAAGTCTGCTTCTTGATGTTTATTGAAAACCAGAATATTCCCTTCAATCTTATGTAACGGATTGTAATCCTAAGGATGGGGAAGATTGGCAGAGCAGCACCTACAGATGGACATCACTGTTGAGTTCTCCACCTGCTCCACCACACAGGCCAACTTCTCATTGTGTGGGTTCAAATCTGCCCAATCGCTCTTTTAATTGACTGCTTACTGGAAACAATGAGATATTTTGTTGTGTAAAGTAAACACTGTTATTTCACCTTCACAGATTTTTGGAATTTAAAGGAAATTGTCTTATAACTAACAGACAAAACAAAACATGAGCCTTGTGTTATGTGTAACCATCTTAAAAGGGATAGTTCCTCCAAAAATTTAAATTCTGTCATCAATTCACCACCTGTTTAAAGTCTGTGTCAAATCAAAGTTTACCATGTTTATTTTGCTAGTGCACATTGTCATATTTTAGGTCAACAATTAATCCATCAAGTTAATCCACTGAAAAAAAATGTTTGTTTTGGTCAATCAATCAAGTCCTTCTCTGCGTTTCTTCTCTGTTGACGTCAGTTTGACAGCTTCATCCACAATATTCTTAACCACGCCCCTCTTACCGTTAATTTGCTACAAGGGAATGATGCACAAAAAGAAAGCCCCACCCCCTAGTCCATATTCCATTTCAGTTGGAGTTACATCAACATAATGAAATAAAAGGCTCAGCAACGTTCGGTTCACGCAGACTTCTGTTGAACAAAAATTCATATATTTTGAAGAATGTTAGTAGCTATATAGACTATACCATCAAATTTTCTTTCCTACTATGAATATCAATGGCTACTGGTTGCCGACATTCTTCAAAATACATTGTGTTCAACAGAAGAATGAAATTCATAAAGGCTTGGAGTAAAGGTTGAGTAGGTTTTCATATCTGGGTGAACTCTCCCTTTGACTATGTGAACCTGTTCATCTTGAATGAGTTTGTTCAAAATTTTCATAATATGACGTATATTGCATTAAGGGTAATTTATGTTCAGTTGTAATGACTGACATCACAGGCATGACTCCTTGTGATTCTCAAATGGCCATTTGATTTTTGTGCACCAGCAAATCTAATGGACTTGACGTCTCCAGCGCCCACTGACAGTGTTTTTTGGCATGAGTTTCTGGCCCTGAGATGATTTTCTAATCAACTCTAAAGATCAACACACACACACGCCAGCAGCTGATTCATGCACTGATTGTGCTGAAATCCATTAAAGTTAAACTCCTGTCTTGAAAATTCCGCAGGGTTAGAATTATGGGCTGCATTTGAGTTTGCTATAGAGTGCAGCAGCAAAGCCAATCTCTTGCTTTATTTTACCTTAAAGGGGACTTATTATGCAAAAATCTATTTTATAAGGAGTTTAAACACCGTTGTGTGATAACAGTGTGTGAATATAGCCAGCCTCTAATGGTAAACATTAATTAATTCAATTTTTTTATAATCACACTTTGATTGACATTCTCCCTTTTGAGCATGTCATCAGAGGGGGGAAAGCCCTGCCCAGTAGTGACGATCTCTCTCTCATTAGCATAAACAGCCCTGAGTGAGAAGCAGCTGTCCATCATTAGAGTTTTCACTTGCTGAAGATAATGTCAGCGACTAAGAGGCATGATAAATTTTGAGTTTTAGTATGCACAAATGGACACCGTAATCTACACTGCCTTCTTCTGATACACTTCTTTTCACATTTTCCGTTTTTCACAGAGATAACGTTAGTCCTGTTTTTAATCTGTCGTTATGGTGGCACATAGGTGTTTGTAGCTTCGCCCTCTTTTGAAAAGACCACAATCTCATTTGAATTTAAAGCGACAGTCAGCAAAACGACACAATTTTGATCAAAGCCTAAACAAAGAGTTATAAAACATTATGTGTGTGGTATTTTAAGCTGAAACATCACATACACACTCCAGGGACATCAGAGACTTATTTTACATCTTGTAAAAAGGGGCATAATAGGTCACTTTTAAATGCTTGTACAGTAGACTGCTTTTCGTGAGACTCAAAATATGCAGAATTTATATTAATATTTACATTTACATTTCAATAAAATATTTAGGAAATTCAAAAGAAATTATTTGTACAGTTTTTTGTCCATTAAAAATTGCTTTTAAATTTGAATAATATATATATTGATATGCCTCTAACGTCTGTCTATATATATATATATATATATATTTCACTATATATCAGTAATTTTTCTTTGAAACTATTTATTGATGGCTTTTGCATCAGAACTCTTCATTTATAGATATATGATGTCTTCGAAATGTCAATATCTGATTTTTGTGGGATATATTTTAAAATATTTTACATACATTTACTAATATTACTAATATACTGTTGTTTTGAAATACATTTAAGTAAAATATTTATGTATATATTTTATATTAAATACATTTTTGAGCATTTAAGATGTTATCTTAAATGTATTTATAAATGTAATAAATGCCTGTTTCTTGTATTAAAAATAATCTGAAATCATTAATCTGAAATCCAATATCTGAAATACTATCAGACATATTTTAAATAATATATAGATCTTTTATGTTTAAATGAAGTGTTTACTTTTCCTCATACATATTTTCAATCTATTTTCAATCTCTTTTTCCATATTTTTTTATGTTACAGCCTTATTACAAAATGGATTGAATTCATTTATTTCCTCAAAATTCTACACACAATACCCCATAATGACAATGTGAAAAAAGATTTTTTGAAATTGTTGCAAATGTATTAAAAATAAAAAACCTGAAAAATCACATGTACATAAGTATTCACAGCCTTTGCCGTGAAGCTTTAAATTGAGCTCAGGTACATTCTGTTTCCACTGATCGTTCTTGAGATGTTTCAGCAGCTTAATTGGAGTTCACCTGTGGTAAATTCAGTTGATTGGACATGATTTGAAAAGGCATACACCTGTCTATATAAGGTCCCAGGTTGACAGTGCATGTCAAAGCACAAACCAAGCAAGAAGGAATTGTCTGTAGACCTCCAAGATAGGATTGTCTCGAGGCACAAGGCTGGGGAAGGTTACAGAAACATTTCTGCTGCTCTGAGAGTTACAATGAGCACAGTGGCCTCCATCATCTGTAAGTGGAAGATGTCTGGAACCACCAGGACTCTTCCTAGAGCTGGCTGGCCATCTAAGCTGAGTGATCGGGGGAGAAGGGCCTTAGTCAGGGAGGTGATCAATAACCCGATGGTCACTCTTTCTGAGCTCCAGCGTTCTTCTGTGGAGAGAGGAGAACCTTACAGAAGGACAACCATCTGTGCAGCAATCCACCAGTCGGAAGCCACTCTTTAGTAAAGGGCACAAAATTACTGGGACTAAAATTGAACTCTTTGGAGTGAATGCCATGCGTTACATTTATATTTATATCTATCTATATCTATCTATATTTATATATAATATATATATAATTTTCCGTCACCTATAGTGCATGTCTTTGGACTGTGGGGGAAACCGGAGCACCCGGAGGAAACCCATGCCAACACGGGAGAACATGCAAACTCCAAACAGAAATGGCAACTGACCCAACCAGGACTCGAACCAGCGACAGTACTAACCACTGAGTCACCGTGTCACCCATATATAAATGGCCCTGGGAGTAAGTAAGTAAGTAAGATATACGATATACGATATTTATGTACGTTTTCATAATTACACATTTGAAGGTTTTAATGAACTATATTTTGTATTTGAAATAATTTTTTTTAAAATAATTTTGTATTTAATATTTTTGTCTTTTAAAAAGTTCTATGAGTAATATTTACATTAACTTTTTTTGTAACCTGTGTCTTGTAGCTGATAGAAGGATACAGAAGTGCAGATTTCAAACAGACATGAAGTGGTTGTGTACCATAAAAATCCCTGACACAAGTTTTACACTCAGTCCTTGTAACATGATGAGGTTTGGTACACCTGGATCATCTCTTGCTTAAATGAATCGGCCAATTACACTGACACTTATTGCAGTTGAAGACATAAACCTCATCATGATGATTACAGTTAGTGAAAGAGAGGGCAAACATCTGAACTACCAGCAACCTGCACAAACCACACGCGCACACACACACAGACACACACACACAGGCCTGTGCCAACAATAACTAACCAAAGAGCCAAACGAAAAATAACACTCTTAACCGGGACCACCAGGAGATTTTACAAGCCTTTATAAGTCACTTTGTGTTTCATTTCCCTTTTTTATTTCAGTTTGAAATCTTCTCACCATTATATAGAAAAATATTGATAATCCATGAAATGAAAAAGAATGATCATTTGTTCATAGAGTCGATTAATATTTTTTTTATATAGAAAAATTAATTATTACTAATATACTGTCGATTTTTAAATATATGTAAAAGAATATTTACATTTTGTCCATTTTTAAAAAAAATGTTTTAACCTGAATTTATTTATGATTTATTATATATATATATATATATATATATATATATATATATATATATATAT
>CAIGQV010019029.1:1400225-1468995 GCA_903798115.1 Danio jaintianensis
ATATATATATATATATATATATATATATATATATATATATATATATAATGAAGTATCATTCATATCAAGGTAAAAAAAATGAAATATTTTCAGATATATTTAACTGTTTAAAAATGTACAAAAATTGCTGAAAACAATATATTTTTGTACATTAAAATAAAATATTGTTTCATTTATGGCAAAATAAAGGCAATAGAAAAGATAAAAAATCTATAAAAGGAAGTAAAAAGGATGATAATTTGAGTCGTACGGGCACATGAAATATTGAAGTAGTAAAATGCTGTCGTTAACAGGTTTGGTATTGCTTATGCAATTTTTACTTCCACATTTCTATTTTTCAAATTTGACTTCCACTACCACATCATTTGTACTGTCTACAAATGATCAGGTAATATTGATTAGGTAATTGGGTATTGTATTATTTTTGTATTATTGTATTATCAAAATGCTTTAGAAACAGAGTAAAGTGGAGTGTAAAAGTGTTTATAATTTTAATATAATTATAATTTATATAAATTCCATAATTAATAATTTAGAAGATACCTATTGTTTATATCTTATATATGGGCTGTTGAATGCCTAATTCTGATTGGCTGATAAACATTCTACGGTGAATAAATATTTTAAGATAAACACACAGCTGAGGTAGTCCCACGCAGGTTTTGGTTTAATTACCGTTCTATATCACTGAATAATATGAATGATTTCAGTTATGTCACAGCCTACAACTGTCAAAAATCAAAACAAAACAGAAGGAGCAGTATTAAGACAAAAACCTGACAAATATCTCGAAATACAACATCTGAACAGTGTCTTTAGGTGTGGTTACCGTAGTATAAGCGGAATAATTGACTCCGGTTCATTGAATTCTTAGAAAACAGAGGTGTAACGGCTACTACTTCATGTCGAGGCTGCATCACCACCTCAGGTGTGCAGTATTTTTCTAATAATCCAATGCTTCGTCATCAATCAATTATTCAATACAAACATAATAAAAACCACTACTATAATACCCTGTATATTGTAATTATAATACATAAAGCTAATATAAATACTAAAATATTAAAGTTATTCATATGATTTGAAAACAAGGGGCAGGTAAAACTTATTACATTTAAAGTAATTTTCTAACATGGCTTTTTTAGAAAAATAAATTAATAAGGCTAAATATTTGCATAGGAAGAGCTTATTTGCAAAAACAGATAACTTAGTTTTGGTCATTTTAAGAAATCATGTTTTTATGTTTTGTATTAAACAGTACAATTGCAATAAATATTATGAAAAGTACTAAAAACAATTATTGTAATATTCATAAATCATGTTTTTATATTGTGTACTGAGGAGTACCACTGCAAAAACACAATTTCTGAAAATTCTGCATTTCAGTATTGCTCAAATACTTTTTTGTACAACAATATAAAACATATAGTAAACGAATACAATCATTTACACAATATCCACCTAGGATAAACAGGAAAGAAGAGAGAGAGGAAACACATACATACAGATAAAATAAAATAGAAATAATAAAAATATGATCTCTAGAAAGATATCATATTTCTTCAAAAAAGTAATACATTTCTTCATTCATTCATTTTCCTTCGGCTTAGTCCCTTTATTCATCAGGGGTCGCCACAGCAGAATGAACCACCAACTTATCCAGCATATGTTTTACGCAGGGATGCATGCAAACTCCACACAGAAACGCCAACTGACCCAGCCGGGACTCGAACCAGCGACCTTTTTGCGGTAAGGCGACAGTGCTAACCACTGAGCCACCGTGTCATTCATTTATTCATTTTCTTTTTGGCTTAGTCCCTTTATTAATCTGGGGTCGCCACAGCGGAATGAACCACCAACTTATCCAACATATGTTTTACGCAGCGGATGCCCTTCCAGCTGCAACCCATCACTGGGAAACATCCATACACACCCATTCACACACATACACTACGGACAATTTAGCTTACCCAATTCACCTATACCGCATGTCTTTGAACTTGTGGGGGAAACCAGAGCGCCCGGAGAAAACCCACGAGAACACGGGGAGAACATGCAAACTCCACACAGAAACGTCAACTGACCCAGCTGAGGCTCGAACCAGCGACTTTCTTGCTGTAAGGCAAACATGCTACCCGCTGCGCCACCGTGCAGCCCATATCCACCGTGTCGCACAATACATTTCTTAATATCAATAAATCTAGGTGAATTGATTAAATGTTCTAATTCAAATAAGAGAAATTGTAATCTCAATCTTGGACAAAAGCATCTGCTAAATGACTAAATGTAAATTAGAATGTAAGAATTGCCCTTTTTAAAATTATTATTAGACATTAAAACACTTAACAGCTTTCTTGTTTGTCAGATTATAAATATTTTTTTAAATAAAGCTTAAATTCTGATTTCAAAATAATAAATAATGGCTTATGATCACTATACTTTTGTGTATACCGAATTTTGCCAAGAGATGTAATAAATTGATTAAAAAAAATACTCTTTGGATAATGATCTATTGAACGCAAGAAAATAAAATAATGCCAAATAAAACATTTTCAAAACAAAGTTGAAAGCTGAGAATTGCCCATCGACTGTATGACGTTGCCCCATAAAGATGACGTCATGCTGCAGATCCGGAGCTGTGACGTCGCTCACTCTCGCGATATCTCGGCGTAGTCAGGTTTTTGAGCCTTGCTCACCAGTTACCCCCCTCTCTATCGTATCGTACCGTCCCCTCCCACGCCCCAGCGCGCCGAGTCGGGATAGTGGCAGTATAAAGTATATCTTCCATCCGAGACAGATAAGAAGCGCCAGGCTCGAGGGGATGAAGATGGCGGACGCCAAGCAGAAGCGGAACGAGCAGTTAAAGCGCTGGATAGGCTCGGAGACGGACCTCGAGCCGCCCGTCCTGAAAAAGAAGAAGACGAAGGTGAAGTTCGACGATGGCGCCGTGTTTCTGGCCGCCTGCTCGAGCGGAGACACGGAGGAGGTGCTGCGAATGCTCGACCGCGGCGCCGACATCAACTACGCCAATGTGGACGGACTCACCGCTCTGCACCAGGTAAGAAGAGCGTTACGTTACGGACTGGCCCGTGTGTGAGGACGACCTGTGCTTTTTGGCTTGTGTTTACTCAGTTCGACACCACCACCATCATCATCATCACCATCTTCGTCGGGCCGTTTTGCGGAACCGCGTAGCTGCTGAAGCTAATCGGGCTGTGATCAAAATGGATATTTGTTTTTTATGTGCTCTGTGTTGGATTTGGCATTTTGAAATGATCGCATATGTGTGTAAATGAGTGTGTGAAGGCAGGGAAATGACTGTCGGGTTGGATCTCGGGTGTTTGTGTGTATGTGTTAGCTGCTGGTTAGCTTGTTAGCCGTTCAGATCAGATTTTATGTGGCAGTAATTTTTACAGCACAGTAACTCTTGTATCAACTTATTAACGTATGGGATGAATGTTGACGAGTTGTGTTTGATGTAAATTCATGGAGCCGACTTTTAAATGTGTTTTAATGCGCTGGAGACCATTGAAATTATGCTACAAAAGTGCATAGCAACCAGTTAGCACGGTTGTGTATTTGGGAAAGAGGCTTTCCAGTTGACACGTATGTTGCGTTACAGATTATTGACCCAAAATGTAGCGTTTATTGAGGAAAAACTGTGCCTAATGTGATTTCAGTGTGGGAGCTTGAATGTTATAAAACGTGACAGAATTTCTAAATGGCGAATTAATGAATGTAACGTATAATTCGCTTTGAAGTTAAATGTTGATACTTTGCTTTCATGTTGTTCCAAACCGATGTTTGTTTGTTTTTTGCCTTTAGTAACACTGAAGATGAGGTTTAGGTGACTGACAGCTCCATTTATTTACATTGCATCATATTCATACTGTAAATGCAGCGACGCTGCCAGTTATTAAAAATCACCTCAAAATATACAGGTGCAAAAAGAACGTTATAAAGTTTCGAACTAAAATGATTTTGAGTAAGTTATACCCATTTTAATTAATGGTTTGGGTGAATTGTCACTTCAATATGTAGTTTCCTTGACTGTAAACATCTGTGTAACTGTTTAACATGCTGCTATTTTTTGAGCAAACTTGTTTTTCTGACTAAGAAAAATGGTTGTGTGTTTACAACTGAATTTGAGAATCAATGAAAATGAGGGTAATTTTAAAGGGCTAAATTTATGACTCTCGATTGATCTTATTTACAAGTTATTGTCCATTTTTTGTCTTAACTTTGTGAGCTTTCTATTGAACAACTTGTTTGTGCGTTACTGACACAATACACTTACCTTTAATTGCGTCGTTTTATTCATAAAATGACTCTGGGATTGCTGTCAGTTCTGAAACTTTATCTTCATTTACATTTGTGGATCCATTTAAAAGAATGTCAAAGTTTGCCAATTACATTTTTCCTTTTTTAGTAAACTGTCGCTTTAAGATATAGTTTTCTTGGCTAGACTCTGTAAGTATCTTTAAAAATCTTCGTCACCTTAGTTTCATTTTTCAGTGTATGACTGTTTAACATGCTATTGATGTGTATATCATGGCATAAAAAGATCGATATTTATTAGTGGCAGTCCTTAATCAGACTTCTAATTGATTAATTTGTCTAGATATGTATGTAAATAAAGTTAATGTAAAAACATTGACTACTATGACCCTGATATGGTCGTATTTACAAGGTATTGTCCATATATTTGATTCTAAAATGCATATTTATGCATTCCTGGCACAATCAACATGTTCACCATCTGATGTAAACATTACTAAGCACTCTAAAAAATTGAAATTAGCTAAACTTTTTATAATTCAGCTTAAGGTGGCAAATGGGTTTTGTAGATGTCTTTTCCACAAGTGTCACAGTATTTGAGCTGGATAGAAGATTGTAAAGCGCCGCAGTGAGTTTGATGTGGCTGTAAGTGACTGCAGGAGGTTGTCTGTACAGGCTCATGCGTTTAAAAGCACTTGCCTTTTTTTGGGCCGGTGTTCAGGCAGGAGGAGGAAAGAATTTGGATGCAGCTCTTAAGACCAAACCATGACTGGAGAGGCTCTTTTTCTCTATTGGGTCTGCTGTGTGTGTGTTTATGTATGTGGATGTGTGAGGCAGCGGAGAGTTTTAGCATGTGACCGGCAGGCAGTGAGTTCATAGCGAATAGTATTTGTTTTTAAACCCGCTATTGAAGACGCACGCGTTTAGTTGTGTTAAAGGCATTTTGTATATAAATGACGTGCATCTGGGTGCTCTGTCAAAATGACTTGCTTTTTAGGTGATTGCATAAATGCGAAATGAATTTTTGCATGTTGGTGCAAAAGTAAACCACAGGCCTGTTCATATTGCAAATAATAAATTGCAGCTAACATTGTATATTTATGTGGTTTGCAGGATCAACAGGATGGATTATAAAAAAAAATACGTTTCCAATGGAAGAGAAACTTATTTTTTTGTCTTTTGTTGTCAGATTGTGTCTTTTATCATTCTTTCACATTACACACATAATTTGTTGATACAATTATTTATATAATATAACTAACTATATATTTCTTTAGCATTTACAGAATAGTATTTTCTTGGAATAATATTATATTCCATATTTTTGTACAGTTGAGTTTTAGATGATGAGGAAGGACATTGTTTCACTCTTCGCAAAAAGTCTAAACTGAACTGAACATTTGGAAACTGCTATATTATAAGGCTGAGCGATCAATCCTTATGTTGACCACATGGATTTACATTTTAAAGTATGCTCAAAAAGGGCGACGCGGTGGTGCAGTGGGTAGCACGTTCGCCTCACAGCAAGAAGGTCGCTGGTTCGAGCCTCGGCTGGGTCAGTTGGCATTTCTGTGTGGAGTTTGCATGTTCTCCCCGTGTTCGCGTGGGTTTCCTCCGGGTGCTCCGGTTTCCCCCACAAGTCCAAAAACATGTGGTATAGGTGAATTGGGTAAGCTAAAATTGTCCGTAGTGTATGTGTGTGAATGGGTGTGTATGGATGTTTCCCAGAGATGGGTTGCGGCTGGAAGGGCATCCGCTGCGTAAAACATATGCTGGATAAGTTGGCGGTTCATCCCGCTGTGGCGACCCCAGATTAATAAAGGGACTAAGCCGAAAAGAAAATGAATGAATGAGTATGCTCAAAAATTAACTCATTCATATGGGATTTATTTTTCTTCACATTTCTATAGTTTATTTAGAACTTCAGGGCAAAATATTAAATAAATATAAATCACTTTTCTAAAGGTAATGATCACAAGCCCTACCTAAAATATTGCTAAATAAAATTCAAAATGTAAGCACTGAACTTTCAAGCTTGCTATTTTGTCATGTTTTTGCCTGCATCCACTTCATGGTGGTGTGTAAGATTGTGATCATGAAAAAGTATTTCTGTTACCACAAACAATGTAATTTGCAACACCACAAAATAAACAATAGAGCATAATGTGAAAAGATTTTTATTTTGTCCTTACAGTAGTCATATTGCACAGCCCTGCCATATTACTAGAGGTATAACAATGCATTAATATGAGTGAATGCATCAGTAAATAATATTAATCATTTGATTGATGTGACTTATAAATGTGAAATATAGCCTATAAAATATATCTGGCCTATGGGTCAAAGACATTTTGGTGTTTGTATCAGATGTACTGATTTGATTTAGCATAATAAGGGCAAAAACGTTTCTCAATGAAATCACATAGTTCAAACCTTTGTGATACTGAAATGTCAACATAAACTGAATGACATTTTTACAAATGTATAAGTGACACGTGCCTATTTTGCCCATTTAAAATGTATCGAAGGATAATTGATCATGCTGAATTGTTTTAAATTGTAATTGTTTAAAATGTTGTTTTTTTTTGGACAAATTGGTTAAACCAAGTGGTTTGCTGGGTAGTGACTCTATAAAGATTTAACATCACAATTTATTCGAATTTTAGTGCCACACTGTGATGCTTACATAAAGTCATTTAATGTATCATTAATTGATTTATTCTTGATGTAAAAAAAAGAAGAAGCTGTCATTAAATATATGCATTATTTTTTTTCTCACCTGGATGACTCAATTTCGATGTATGTCCTTATAGGAATACTATATTTACACAGTTTAAGAGGACAGTCAGCACAAGACTTTCCTGACTGCGTTCATTTATTTCTCATTGCCCGACCATTGATGTCATCAGACATTTGATGAACTAATATGCTGCTTGATCCCCCCCCCATTACTATGTTTTTTTTATATATTGTTAGTATGTCCAAAATGGGAAACAGTATTTGCAATTTTATGTTGAATCAAATGCCCATCTTATATTTTGGTTGCACTTTTCAGTTATCAGAATGCAAGTAGTGGGATAAATAGGCAGATAATATTGATGGAAGACCTCTAATTTAATCGAATTATATCAAGGCAGTAGGCAGATATTGTAATGCTGACCAAGAGAATCAGTGTCACGGCATATTGTGATGAAGCATTCAATTTATAGCCCTACACACTACCAGACAAAGTCAAGGATTTAACAAGCTGCTTTGCCGAGTGTTACTCAGAGTGATTAATTACACTTTTATTACATTCTCTTATTTAAATGCATGACCGTATTTGTGCACTGCAGACCTTTTTAAACCATTCCCTTTTATGTAACTTTAGAGTTGAACTCAAAGCCGGTTTACAATCCTAAGCTTGACTTTGAGATATAAAGGATTGGAGTCATGTGGTGTTATATACATTCATTTACCGTGGTTCAATGTTTTGCTTGCCCTAGGCTCTTCGAGCAGATCTCCAATGTCACACGCACACTCTAGAAACAGGAAATGGACATCTGTGTCCCCTGCAAAGTAGTTTACTCAAGGCAATGTTGCGACCGAGCCTCAATTAGGTTTTATCGTTTTCTGCTCATGCAAAATAATGTATGTACTGCTTGTTTTCATTTTATTTGAGTGTTGAGGACTACGAGTTTTTGATTCATTCCAGTCATGCATAAGGGACCAAAATGGGATCATGCAATTTGTCTCCAATTGGGACGGTTTCATCTCATCTTTGCTGGGACAGGTAGTGACCTCACTTTCAGCGCACTGATGTGTTTATCTGGGGAGGGACATAGTGTGCTGGTTCCAGTGACTGTCGTAACTGTACGGCAGGGGTTATAAATATCACGTGCAGACTGGCCCGCAGGCGAGTGCAAGAACGCTAACTTTAGCAGCCAGTCAACCCACATTCTGCACTGCGCAATCTCATAGTTAAGAAACCTGGCTTTGGCTTATGTTGCTTGTTGTTCATTTGAATAGTGTGGATTAATATTTTGAGTCAGAAGTCATTCATTTTGTTTCAATGCCATGGCTTAGTTGGATTTGCATACGGATATTGCAACTTGGAATGTGTTCACATTTGTAGTCTACATCTCTTGCTTTCTCTTTTAGTCTAAAAAAGAAAATGATACATTAAGTTCTGGTCATTTTTAAGTCTGAAATCTAAGATACGAAACCAAAAAATAAAAGGCTTTTATGATGATTGCTTTCATCTTTTCATAGATCTCAGTCTTCTTGTATGGGTGTACACCATGGTTTAGTTGGCAGAATTTATGCTTGCTTAAATAAACTGCAGTAGGGTTTGTTTTAAACTGACAAAATCTGCCAAATGTGATCACACTGCAAGAGCAGTTTGAATCTGGCTTGCATCACATTGTGATGTCCTTCCTCATTTTTGCCCTTATTTCCTGTGCATGTTAACTCGTGCAAATGCAGAACATGGTTTTTAAAAAGTGAGAAATTACCAATAAATGAGTGAATGTTGCAAAGCTTGTCATGAGCATGCCCATATTTTTTTGTCTTACATTATATGCATATATAAATAATATATATTTTATGACAAATATATGAAACCTAGTGGTCAGAGTAAGTTAATTTTGGGGCTGCAATGTTGAACCTCTTTAATGTCATTAAATTACTTTTATCTTCTGTTAATAAAGTAAAAAGTGTAGTGATTTTTGTAGTGCAGTTGAAGTGAAGTGTAGTGCAGTTTTCAACTTTTTTTTTTGGCCTGTTATTGTTATTCGCTTATAACCCCTTTACATCTTTGAGCCATTTTTTTCCCAGTTTGAGGGTGAAGTTTGACCCAAATTAACGTGCTTTTGCAATCTTCTCCCAGATAAGAGTGTTGACAGAAATATGGTGCATCTTTCATGTATATAATCATTGCAGTTAACCACTTGAAGAAAAAAAAAAGGCTGAATTTCTAGTGGCTCAACAACTTTGTGGAGGCGGTATGCAAATAGAGGCGAGAAACTGCAGATTACGGTTGAGGCTTGAAGCGTTTGTGTCTGCAAGACTGTTCCTTAATGTTTTCCAAGGACTAGGGTTTCGTAAGTGTGATATTTTTCAAATGAACGAATTAGGCACATATAATTTTGCATTTTCTTCAACCTGGAATGGAAGTGCCGTCTGGCGGCAACCTTTATGTCCAAAACGTGTAATTTACAGCATTGGTGGAATTGTCTGCAGCGCTGTCATCGGTGAGGTCAGGCTTTTATATGGGTTTCAGTAAGAGGTAGGTGAAGATATGCACTTGTGTGTGTCGGGTGGGAAGGGTTGTGGCTCTGTCGTCCTGTGCCTGCATTCCTGTCGTGTCTCTCATTGGAAACCATGGCAGACCCAGAATTCCTCAGCTGTCACTTACACCCCCAGTCAAAACAGCCTCCACCTCCACAGTCACACCGTTTTACTCCTTTCTTCACAGCGTCACAAACAGAGGCACATGATGAGGCATAATTAAGGCAAAACAATACTTTCCTTTCCTTCATTTGTTTTTTCTAATGTGTCAGTCTGTGACAGAGGTGCCAGACTGTATCTGGTTGCATGAGTCTGTCTTGTTTTTTTGTGTGTTGAACAATATTTGCAGCAGTCTTGTTAAGAGGTGTTTCATAAAGATGGTATGATAACTGATACGACAGATCAGAAGGCACAGCAGCAGCTCAAGGAAATGGTGTCACTTGAATTTATATTTAACATCTTGGACTGTATTTTGATAAAAATTGTCGTCATTTGCTGACCTTCATGTCAGTCTAAACCTGTAAGACTTCTAGCTTATTCCAATTATTATTCCATGAGCGTATTCTGTATTCCAACACTTCCTTGATAAGAAAAATTTCAATCTATGATTCAGGGGTGATTCAGGTCATTTTCGGTTAGGTTTCATCGCAAGCATTAAGATGGTATTAATCGGATCACAAGTAATTGAATCTAAATACCAGTGAAATGTTGTATGAAGTCTTTTGCTGTTGTCCACTTTGACTCCAGAAGCTTTTAGACTTCCAAAGCTCATTCAGTCTTTTTTCCTAAAAGCTAATGTGATTGACAGCGTTCAATCAACCACAAAAGATCACCTAATTTTCACCTACTGACCAAACACAGGATTATTTAAAGCAAGGTATTCATACTTACATGGATACAATACATACTCGAAGGCAATTTGTCATGCGCATTTTGTCAGTAAAGACGGTTCTGTAATGAGTAGTAAATCTCCAGCACCTGCTTTCAGATGGAACAGCATTTACTAGATTTAGTCTGTTCACTGACATTCTATCATCATAATTGCATTCATCATCACAGACGATTTAATCATGTGTTAATGAAATTGAACATAATCATTCTGCAATAATGACAGCTATTTCTTAGTTAAATTTGGCTCTGTGTAGTAAATGCTGTATAGCTGAAAATTACACGTTTAATAACATGTTTTTACTCCAAACTCACTTAATAAATTAAGTATATGCAGTAAACCCTTCTGTGAGATAATTCTGTACTCGTGGGGCAACACAAAATGGAAATAAAAGGAGAAAGCGTCACAACGTAATCTGAACACAAGTGGTCATAAGACTAATCTGAATTTCTATCTTTGTAGAAGTGGTGATGTCTCTTCGCTGACAATGTGTGGTCAGATTGCAGAATACAAACGGAAATGGGGCCTTATATAGGACCTATATGACATTTTAATAAGGATGCACCTTTCAAATATATATCATTTGCACAAGTGATTCCTCTGTAGCCATTGTTATTAGAAAACTTAGTTTGTAATATAGTTTTAATGGGGAAAAAAGAAAGGTGTAAAGGTTTGTAACAACACGTCATAAATAATGACAGATTTTTTGTTAGTATTCCATTCTTTTTACATCTCTTTCATCACCTTGACTACTACAATGTGATTATCTCAGTGTGCATTGTGAATCATTACATTCCCAGCTGTGTCTTAAGCCATACAGTTGGCATGTCAGAGCTGATATCTGGTTTAGATACTCAAAGAAACACTCCTTGGTATTCTTTGCATTATCGTGAACCTTTGTTCACTTTCCTTTATGTTGCGAGCCAGCCCAGTCTTCTTTGGGTAGCTGTATTGTGCGTATTAAAAAGATAGCTTGTGTTGTGCATCTGCTCTTATTGGAGAACTGCCATTATCAAATCTGCTAGCTTTGCCAAGTTTATTTAGTATACCAAGATAAACCTGTTTTTTTCTTTCTTCAGAACTCCATGAGACAAATCTGCAGTATAAGCCACTGAAAGTGTTTAATTTTGAACTGTGGCTTTCAATTCCTGACAGAAATTAGTTTAAATCCCTGAAAACGATATTATCACAGAAAGTTTTAAGTAGAGCGCTGTAGGATACTACATATCTGATCTACGCAGGAGATGGTTTGTATCAGGCCCTGAAATCTAAAACCAGGTCAAGGTAATTTGGACTTAAATGGACCTTAAATTAGCCCGCGTTCCTGGGAAAGAGGGAGATGTGCTTCTGTTCATAGCTTGTTCTCTAAAAGGAGTTAAATGCTCATCTTTTTTGAAAACTTGTCATAGCAACCATCATTTCTGCTAGAATAATAGCGATGGACAATCATACCTAAAATCATACATTTTGGATTCATACTTAAAATCTCTAACAACAAAAAAATACTACGAAGGTAACTTTTAGTAATGTATGACACAATGATCTGTATTGCAAAACACATTTTTGATGACAAATTGAACTAAATTGTTTTTTAGTTTTATTTTATTTATAAGACTACTCCATATTTGCATTGTATAATTAAATTTGCCATTTGCACTAAACCATAATCTCAGTTTGGCTGATGATGGACATGGTAATGTTCTGTAAAAGGGTGATGGAGTCATATTTTCTCCCTGTCCATATATGAGTAAAGGACTAAAGGAAATCAGTCCTGACATAAATTAGGTGTGTGGGCCCTTATTCCCTCTTGGTTGGCGCTAAACATGCTTTGCCGTAAGCCAAAAACTGATGTCAGCACATGTGTTTTGGCTTTGACGATGGCATAACTAAGGAAAAATGGTTATTGCAAGACTCTGGTAAACTCTGAGGACAGGTCAGTGGTTTTATGATTTAAAGGTATGACATTTATGGGTTTGATTTATCATTGTAGGTGGCTTATTGAACCATTCGTATTGCCATTTTTCTGGTCCAGTAAGTCCAAATGTTATGATGCCATTTTGTCTTTAATAATTCATGTTAATTGTTTTGAAATTGGTTTCTGATGGGGTCCATCCCATCACCGGGTATCTCATGCATATGTAATGGTCATGTAATTTGCATGCCACTCAATTATTTATTGTTTACGAGGAAGTTGGAGGGGGTTGTCGAGACAGATCAGCATGGTACAGGTTTTAATCAAAGGTTAGCGATCTGTTCCATTGAAATTTTTATTATGTTGGCCTTTTTCCGGTTTTTTTTTTTTTTTTTTAAGCTTGAATTGAGATCATACTTGGCCTTCACTATGGGTTTGTGTCGTCATCAAAGTCTGTGAATTTGATTGACATGCTAATATTAGAAACCAACACATCAGCAGCTCATGTTTTACAATTTGTAATGAGCAGGTTTGACCCTGTCAGGTTGGCGGTGTTGAGATATTTTCGGTTGGTTGTTTGAAAGGAACATATAATCAAGGGCAGGAAGTCTGTTGAAGTGGAGTTACAGCGTTGTGTCATCTGTTTTCTCTGAACATGTTGACTTCCACACGTTTAGTTTTTTTTCC
This sequence comes from Danio jaintianensis, assembly GCA_903798115.1. Classification (NCBI taxonomy): domain Eukaryota; kingdom Metazoa; phylum Chordata; class Actinopteri; order Cypriniformes; family Danionidae; genus Danio; species Danio jaintianensis. The sequence continues at coordinate 1,413,260 of CAIGQV010019029.1, forward strand.
TTAGTGGAATACAAAAATTGAAGGCCAGTCTTGGTTTTTGGAATTTTAGATTAGGATGTGTAGATGTCAATAACTTCACCGTTTGAACTTTGGTTAAATATGTATCAATGTGGACTGTAGGTCTTGATTTTGAATTGTCTGTTGTATATTTGTAACTTGATAAATTTGTTACCATTTAATTTCTGTGAGTTGCAAACAACGTCTGAAATGTCCTCCAATGGTTTGAATGACTGCATGGTGCAGGTGAGCAATTTCAGACAAGCGTCACTGCAGGTTCAAACTGGTTTACTTGAGGACTGCTGATGCACAAGAATTCTTGAGGAATGTTTTAGAGCCTGAAGCCCACCTGATTTGTCACCTTTCATGCACAATTACAAGCATTATGCAATTCACAACAAATGTGTGCTGTTGTTCTAATTGTTTAATGTGATCCTATGATATGAAGGCTAATGACACTTAGTCCTGAACAGTGATGAACCACCTGTAGGAGAGAAAGCTTCTAGGAAACTTTCCAAAAAGTGTTGACCATTTTACAAGCTTTCTTATAAAGCCAGTATCTTTCTATGTGGAGCTGATTGTTGCTTTTTTTGTATCAGTTGCGTTCATTCTGAACTTACGTGGTTCACATTATAGAGCCAGGACTGGTTTTAGAACTGACACAGGATGGGAACTTACAGCAGAACCATGCCAGTGGAAAAGTGCAGTAAAAGGGGTGAGAGCATCTTCTGCTGAGTCATGGGATTTTGATTCCTGCAATACATAGGTTATACTTGCATATCTGCTGAGTGTACATCTTTCATGTGCACTCATTGAGATGCATCAGGGGATTGAATAAGTGCACTTGATAATGTATAATGTGATTTCATACATGATTGCAAATGGCTGCCATTTCATATAGGGCTTGAGATTCCAAGACGGTTCTCAAAAACAAAACACAAAAAGCTAAGAAACCTTTGGCTCGGCCGTCAAATGAGAGGTATGTCCTCTGCACTGGTTCCTAGTGGAATGACATCAGTTTAGGTTTTTCTTTGTATGCCAGCTTGTTTTTTTTCACCAAGCTGTGAGTGCAGGGCTTTCACTTTGTCTGGCCAAGGTTAGTTCAGGATAATGATTCTTAACTACTTGCTGCTCATTTAATTTCTGTAGTCCTGCTTGAAAGTGGTCAATGTAACTTGCCTCTGGCAATAACACCTAAAGGTATAGTTCACCCAAAACTTTTGTCATGACTCTTGACTTGTTCCAAACCACAAAAGAAGGTATGCTTCAGAATGTTGGAAATCTGTAACCACTGGCATCCATCGTAGGAAAAAGCAATACTATGGAAGTTCTTCAAAGTATACCAAAGTATATCATAATTCTTCAGTATACCTTCTTATGTGGTCAACAGAAAATAAAAATCAAACTGGTTTGGAGAAATGATGGTAGAATCTTCATTTTTGGGTGAACTATCCCTTTAAGCACAATAAAGAATTCAACAATAGTTTTTTTTTTTTCTTTTAAAATGTTGATTCATCTAGCAGCAGTATTTTAGCCTGTAGACCGCATTTTTTTTGAACTCAAGAATGTGTCTTTTTAATGCCCAACCTAAGAAATGTGGGACAGGGGTCAGGTGAGTTCCTAACCAGACCAATTTTACAGGAGTTTTAACTTTTTTGGTAGGTGGTATCCCAATCATGCCATTTTTTGCTACTTGAAAAAACACATTTTGCGTTACTCTTGTAGTCTAATCAAGTAAATCTTTAAAAAGGCAAACATTAAATGTAATTAAATACATGACCAATGCTTAAGTATCACTTGGGAGCCATGACTTTCTGCCTGATATGTCAAAAGGCACAGGTAGTACAAAATTTGATGGTGGTGGCCACCTCATAATTCTCTATGCAGGAAAAAAAAACAATTTTCTGTAACTTTGCACATCCCTAGTACCTTCAGTTCATTTTTTTTCTCTCAGCTAATGTTCATGGTTTTCAGGGATACATTTTGTAAAGCTATCTGTTGGAATTAACCAAATTTATTCAGTGTTTTGGATATTATAGTGAAGGTCCTCTAAAAAATCTCTCCTAAACTTCCAAGAAGTACATTAAAATGAGCACGACTGAGAACAAGAATGCCCTAACTGAAATTTACTCCCCTAATTTGTTTATAGAACTGCTCAAACACACTTTTTTGGGAAGTGTGGGACCGCTTTCAAAGAGCCAGTTCAGAGCAGCTTATTTACAAAAATGAGATTAACTATTTGCAGAGGACTGTAACGATATGCCACACATCTTTTCAAACTGTGTAAGACTGACATCTTTAGATGTGCTGCTTACGGCCCACTAAAAAAAAAACATTTGCTCTCTATTGCATCACAGGGACACATCCTATTCATTCTAATTCTCACATAATTCTCACTGTGGGCACTCAAAGGTGCAGGATTTAGCTTGTACAGAATGATATGATTTGCGAGTAAAATATTTGTAGTATGATAAAGAGATGCAGTGTAAGGTCAGTTACTGTTGTGTATGAGTAAAACACTAGATTATCTTGCATTACAGAGGCCAAAATAGACACGGAGAAGCCACAACAGCACTGGTCTTGTTAGCCATGTTGTTGTACCTTTTTGTACACTATTAGATGAGTTTTAAAAATCCCTTTTGTAGGGAAATGTGTGACCCTGACTTAACATTTATTACGTATCACGGTCAATCTTGTGAAGGTGAGCACTCAATCACTGATGAGGTGTTTTATTACATCCATGATAGTTGAGTCACACTGGAGGAATGTCAGAAGTGGTCAGCATCTCAGCAATTTACTAATGACTGTCAGTGCGTGTGGGCGTGGAACGTCATGCGAGCTGACGTGATTATGAATCGTGCTCTTGTCCAGATGGAGCCAATCAAATGTTTAGAGCTTGTACCTTGCGGTCACCAGATGTCGGAATGCTTGTTTGGGTTTTTCACAGCTTGGATATGAGAAATACAAGAGGACGAGGGAAAAACATGTACACAAATTCCAAATCCGAAATTGCTGTGGCGCAGCAGTGATTTTGTGTGAAGGTCAGCTACTTCTGACCTTCTCCTAAACTTTTGTGTCTTATTTTTGTGTATTTATTAGGTGTGTTCTTTTGTCATTTGTTTGAGCGTGGGCTTATCAGACAGTAATGGGTGGAGGGGAGTTGTCAGTTAAGCAAGTGGAAAGGGTGTTAAAAAAAACCTTTGTCAGAGTGGAACAGGAAGTAGGTGTTTATTTTTTTCGTTTCCTCACAAAGGCGTTACAAGTGGACTTCAGTCACCTCTAGAGTTGGCTGTTAATCACCACACTTTGCATCTGTATTTTTGGAGCAGACTTAAATCATAATGGATTTTCCTCGGGAAGGGTGTATTGTTAGGACGTAGATGATGAATATTCAGTCTTGCTTCAGCGTAGTTGCTTTGTTGTCGAGTTTAGCTCCAACCTGGTGTCTTTCTAGTGGTCCTGAATGCTTTCTTCAGGTTTATCTATCAAGGGTGATTGTTAAACTGTACAAGAAATTGACATTACTGACATGGAAGACGATGGAAGGATCGCCAACAGTTGACACTGAAAATTTCCAATGGTTATCTTTAACTTTTGGTTGTACGACAGAGAGGGGTCTAGTTGTTTTTTTCAGGACACCACTTGGCACCAAAATAACCTAGGACTTTTCACATCCCCTTCAAAAATGACCTACACATGCCTGTCCTCATACACGTCACATGCTTAATAATGCATCCAAATACACTTATACACTCTTCTACAACTACATGTTTTCCAAAGTTTAAACACTTCCCACTTGAAGGTTCTGAATCACCATGAAATTCCCTTTCACTTGCTTGCTTTCCCTCTTTCATAGCCTCTTTCCTCCCAGTGATCTATGTCCTGTCATCATTGGCAGTAGTTCTGTCTGTGGAGGAAGCCACACAGTCAGCTTGCACTCAGCTTTTTCCTAGCCTTTGTCTTTCAGGGACGTTCAATTTAAGCAGCTCTCTGGAGCTTGACAGATCATAGGCGCTGACATTGCTGCAAGCCCTCAAACCTGGCTTGACCATTAATTGTGCGCTTCAAAACAAACTTCATACATATGTCGAGACCACCCCAGTGCCATTATTGATCAGTATTTCCTGTCATAGCACTTGTTGATTTGTTGAGAGTTCCTGTGCACACATTTGAGCAAAAGTCATCATATTTTTTATCAAAAAAATAATGTATTGTGTAAAACTTGTACCAAGACACACCAAGTCGATGCCGGAGAACTAGCGTCGATTAAAATATACTGTGATGTTGCCAGACTTGTGCATGTGAACACGCCAAACAGACAACAGTTGACTGAAACTTCTGCATCTTTGTGAGAGCATATGTCTTTTCGCACCCGCAGATGCGAACATACAAACCGTAATTTTATAATACATATTGTTTGCAAATATTTGAGAAATGCAACGAAATTACAGATGGCTTATTTTTTGTTCCCTCTTGACTTGAGTTGTTTGCTTGGTCTCTAGGGTTTTTGTATCGTTTGGGGTTATTTCGATACCGGTACTAAATAGATACTTTTAAAACAGTACCGTGCCAAAACGGTGCCTGAACCGATACTTTTGAGCCACAAAATTATGGTGGATGCCTCTAGAAAAACTTTTTATTTGACAATATAATTAAAGTTGAAAGTATACATCAATTCATATTTTATATATTTGAATTGCATTAATATATTTCTTTTGATAATTTGTTTGTTAGCATGAATGCAAGATATGCATTATGCAATTAACATTACATTAGCTTACTACTAACCTGTGGAAAGGCTGTCATCAAAATCAGTGAACACCTTTTTTCTAGGGTTGGGGGCTTGTGACTACATTTACATGGACATCAGTAATCTAATGATTTGCCCTAATCTGAATAAGTTAATCAATAATATGTTTAAGGTGTTTACATGAGTTCCTTTTTAAATGTTCCTTTCATGATCCCGTTTTACATGTTATAGCATATAGATCCATTAACGTCGTTACGTCACCAGGCACCAGGTTTCCTCTGGAGTTTTCATGTAATTTGGGGTGTTTCATTTTAAATTTTTCGACTTTAACAGCAGTTTGGCAGTTTCACTTTCATTCAGGAACAGTTCATTCATGCCCTCGGGACAGACTGAGGCATTTGATGCGAGTATTAAGTAAGTACTGGTGGAAGAGTGTTTTTTATTTTTATTTTATTTTTATTTTTTTTATGGATTTTGATACTGCACGCTGAATGGAAAGAATAAACCTCCACATTTTGCTATGTCTGTGGTCCTTTAAGGTAATCAAAAAACGCTGTTTACATGGTAGACTCTTGATCGGATTATTGTCTTAATCATATTAAAATCGGAGTATTTGTGTCCATGTAAACGTACTCCATGAAAGTGCCAGATGATGTCGCAAGCTGTCAAAGACAGTGCATTCCTCTGTCTTTAAGTTGATTCCCTGTGCCCTTTGACGTGTTTCCCCCTTACATGCAGTTTTTGCACAGCATCTCCTTCACATTGGTGTGTCAGAATCCTTGCTTGTAAAATATAGCCATACTTTAGATAGCTTAGTTCTAAGGTTATACAAATTTGTAGAATGCAATCATGCCTGTTGATGAAGGGAGTCGCTCACCGGACGCGATGTACTGCGTGTGTTGCCTTCTATACATCGCTAAGAACAAGAACAAATGCCTAAAATCGACGACAGTGTCCATATTCGTCAAAATTGTTTAGAATTAAATGTTTAGAGATGGTGTGACACCTATGTGTGCCTTTAATGTACCCCTAAATGCGTCTTATGTCCTTGTCGCAGCACCGAAATTAGGCACCGAAATTCATATGCTGATTCGGTCCGTTGCATACCGGTGCCCGGTACCCAACCCTATTGGTCACTTATGTTTTTGTTTTCACACTCTGATTCGCTGCTGAATAAACTGTCAAAGCATTCTTCCGCCAATGGCTGACACTGATTCTACATGCCAAAAAAGGTTTTGTAGTATAAGTGAGGTGCGCCCATCCCTACTCTCAGAAAACCAACATCCTGTAGTTTTTAATTTCAGCTAGCTCTAACATACTTGCCTAGAAGATTCAAGCCTAAAGACAGCTTTAGGTGTAATTTGAGTAGGAGAAAAAATTTGCTAGACAGTGGTGCTTAAGGAACATGTTTAGGCACTCCTGTTTTAGGCACTTATCAGCATCCTTCAGGGGTCAACAATTTACAAAGGTGTAGCTTTGAAGATTGTCCCAGTGATACGCTTTTTTACTTTTTAATGTTCAGTTTCTGCACACAAAAATGCAGTAAGTTGCCAATTTGAGCATGGGATTTGCAAAGGATAGTGACATGAGCCTTGAACTCTTGTTGTCCAAAGTGCTGTTATATTGTTTGTCGGAGCCCTGCCCACAAGAATACTATTTTAAAAGAATCTGTGTATTTTGTAGAAATCCCATCCATACCCAAATGGTCAAAGGCTTTGTCGAGTGTGCACACGGCCTTAACCATTGTCAGTGTGAATGGCCCTTGACACTTCCAGAGAAATGGCATGGTTTCAGATGCTCTGCATATTTCCTCCATAGTCTAAATGCCAGGTCAGGGGCAGCAAAAGGCTACAGCATTATACAAGTGCATTATTCACCCTGGTGGTTTACGCATAATACCAGCTATCAACCCTCTTTATGGCCACATCTCATAGCAGCAAACTTGGCTCCTGCCAGCCGGTATTGTTTTGGCTGCCGGGTGTAAGCTGAAGTGCAACTTATACTTGCAATATCTTCCTTATTTTCCCTCTACCTCTACCCTGCCCTCTCTTTTTCCATGGGAATCCCAGGGCCATATATGGTCGTCAGCGGCTGGCGAGGCAAAGTAAAGGCTTTTGCTCTCTCTCTCCCTCTTTCAAGTCCAGCTGTACCCCTCTCTTTGGCCTCCTGCAGTAAAGCAGTAGCTTTTTTTTGTCGTCATTCCCTCACACATCTCTCTAGGTGAATCTAATAAAACCTTCTAAGAATACAAAAAAATCATATTTCTCGCCAGAATACTCTTATTCTCATTATTGTAATAAGGTTTTGTTTTGTTTTTGTCACAATTTAAATATGTAGTATATACTTAAAGGTACATTTATTTTGCATATTGTATTTAAAGTGAAACAAGACATTTGTTTTAATTGCACAAGCATGATTTCTCTCTCTCTCTCTCTGTGTGGTGCTTTCTCTTTCTACACATGCACACTGCAAAAAGGAATTCCTTTTGTGGAAGTGGCTGTGTGCTATTTCGTTGGTGATGTAGTGAGAGGAGGCGGAGCTCTGGCTGGCTCGAGGCTTGGAGCTGTGGTGTGTTACTTATCTGGGAATTTCTCCAGTGGTATGATAGAGCCAGGTCCGACTGCAGCCTCGCTAGGTGGCCTTTTGCAATAGGAGAAAGCAAGCCAGCCAGAAAGGAAGCGGGTCGTGGTAACGTCCGAGAGACGCAGTGTAGTATCTTAGCTTGCTTTATAAGGGAGTGAATTGGCTTTCCCTTTAAAGAAAAACGTGCGTGTTTTCTGTCCTTAGCCTGTATTCCCTATCTTTTGTTATTGCTTGAGCTAGTGCTGGCTCATAAAAGAAGGCGGCATTATGCTTTTTATTCTCGCATGTGACATTATTTTGTTTTGAACCAGCCAATTGATGGACTATGTTTGGGTTTTCGTGACAGATACTCAAGAGGTTATCATGTTCCATTTGGTAATAAACATTTAGTGTATGATAACTACTCAGTTTCATGATGCGGCTACAGCCAGAACGTCATGTTTTAAGATATGAGAAGCCATGAAAAGAAAGTTTGCATATGGTTTGCACTTGCTGAAATATTTGCTTTTAAAGTCTGTCGATAACTTGGCTTACTGAAGAGTTTTGTTTGTAAAGAAACTTGCAAAGCAAATTATGCCATGCCCTGTTTAAAGACCAGAGCTTCAAATGAGCTTCAGCCTTTGAGAATTATTAGGTCTTGATATTCATTATATCATTATATTGTGTGTTCAACTAAATGTCAGAAGGTTTTGAATGAAGGAAAATATTTCAAAAACACAGAACTGGCCGGCTGACTGTCACCGTTTGTGCTGTTGTGGTTTTGACTTTTTGTCAAGTAATTATTTCTTCCATCTAAAGTTTTTTGTAAAGTTTTCAAGCTATTTTATCTTTAATAAAAGCTTATTAGGACCAGCATATAAAATTATCATGACTTGATAGGTGACTTAACCAGTTGCACAAATCAGTTTTATTCCATGACCAATTTAAGGGCTTCCAAACTCTATAGCAGCTGCACCCTCATTGAAAGGAATAGAGTAGGTTTGTGCACACTCAATCTGAAATAGAATTTTTACTTTCCAGCCAAAAACTGTGTTTTTGGGATTGGAAACACAATTCTGAAAACGGGTTACTAAGTGGAAGAACACCTGAAAATGAGAGTCTATGACAACACTGATGTGCATACATAGGACATGTTTAGGGAGGTGTAGATTAAAGCAAAGTGTGAACAAACACACTACAATGGCAAAGTACATGGTAGTGTTGTTGTTGTTGCTACTTAATCAGCAAAGTATGGATTTAATTCACATTACAACCAAAAAAAAAAAGAGATGCATCATACACATACAGCAAATTGTATAAACACCAGCGCCAAGCCACTGCTGACATATTATTACTTCTTTATAGGTACTGTTTGCTAACAAGATGACAGTGCCAAACATTGGCCTAGCATACAAAATGCAGTGTTTTTCACAGATGTATAAATGCAGATCATTTTAGGATACCTCGATACCAAGGTCACTCACATGACATCTTTGACTTTGAGGTCTTGAATGCTAGGCCTATTACAATACCTCATTTTTGTTGTGTGATATATTGTCACAAAAATTAGTCAGGATTTAGTCTATCTGCAGTTTTGAATCCGCTCATTTGGATAATTTCTTCCAAACTGTCAGTAGTTTTCAGGAAAATGTGGAAATTCGTCTTTTTTTTTTTTTTTAGCCATTTAGTAGTTTTTGTTTTTTAAAGGAGTTCCCTGACAGACGAGGTTATAGAGGCTACACAATCAGCAAAATGTTGGTGACATTCTATTTTATGTAAACATGATGGGCAATATATAGTCACTGAAATTCCAATGTATTTTCTTATTCATAATGTATGGGTTTATTCATTGTTGTGACAGACCTATAGCAAGCTGCAGACATTTCTCACCTGCTGAAGTTGAGTTGTGATAAACTGGCACAATTGTCAAAAAAAGTTTGATGTACTTTTGATAATGATAATTGAACAATATTTTGCATAGTTTTTTTGTGCTGGTATAGTGGTACCTTGACTTGATTAGGCCTGTCATGGATAAATAAATATGACACTAAAAACACTTTGTTCAAAAAACGGTTTATTAACGGGAAGAAAAGGCCTTTTTTTCCCCTAACTTTTACACAATATAGTGTCTAAAACGTGACTCGCTGCATATTAACTTATGGCTTGTTGATTTTTTTTTTGAATAAAATCAATATGAATAAAAAAAAAATCCATGAAGTATCACGCTTACCTGCGAATATTTTGGAAAATGACACTTATTTTTGCTCGAAATTACTTTATTTCTTTATCATATTTTGTCATATTTTGTAAAAAAATATATATATATAATATATATAATAATGATAATATATATATAAAGCTCATAGGTGTATTTTTAGCCTTAATTGAGCTTCAGCTATTGTGAAGGGATTGTCTGTCTGTTTTGTCATCGTATTTTTGTCAGTAATTGTTATAAATAATTTGGCGTGAGTTATGGACTGTAGAAAATATCACTTAAGATTGCATAACTCCTAAAATGCTTTGACATGATACTCTCAAGTCTGAGCCCTCTTTTCAAGCATTTAGTATAAATTGTATAGATGCATGTTGTTAAATTGTATACTTTTTGCACTTTTGTTCCCTAAAAATGTATGTTGTTTCCTTTTTAAATAAAACATACATTCATACAAGTTCATACATTACATCACTGTACCAAAAAAAAGCCCAGCTAAATCATACAGACATGATTTGTGTAATTAAATGCTTATGAAATCAGTTTTTATATTATAATATGAGCTTGAAGCAATTGCATGACCTCACAAATCATAAGGCCATGCAATCGTAAACACGTTCACATAGGTGTTGATATGTGAACAAGAGCGGTCAGATAATAATGTGCTCATGGTCATGACTAAGCCTCCACTTTTAACCACTAGCATTCTAAAATGGTCTGGGTGGGCTGCGCAAAGGCTTTTGTATTGTTGACACACAAATGTCTGCATCAGGTCTTTTGTTTTCCATCACAAATTACCTTTAATATACTTTTAATTGGATTGTCATTCGGACTGGTGGAATGATTGAAGTCACTGTAGGGTTGGGAAAGCGTCTCGATTTTTCAGCTGAGAGTCTGCAGGGGCTGCTAGAGGAAGTAAGATAGGAGGGGGATTCAAGTGTCTTCTCCCCTTGAAGTGAAGTGCTGCTATAGTTAGATCCAAATGCTTCTCGTGATGACTTGGGAGATAATCACTCTTGGGTTTGCTGCCGCTTCACACAGTCAGCGGCCCTTGTGCACACACATACACACACACTCTTCTCTACTGTGGTGGAGTGAAGTCACCGTTCCTTTTAAAGTATGGAAAAAACCCAGTGTCCTCTTTTCTGAACTGCAGCTGATGGCCGATTATTTGAACAAGCATCTGGTTCATCTTGTAATGGTTGATATAGAGTTGATTGGAGGTGTGTGATGTGATTATAAATGGCATAGCCACCTCTGTTATGTCTGTTTCTTGCATGTTTTTGCCTTTTTCTTTCATTCTTTGACATTTACTAACAGTTAATTATCTATAAATGTAGGATGGAAAAGGAGGCTCCCTTCAGTAGTCATAGCCATCATAATTGTAAAAATAATGATGCGCGTTACGTATGCATAAATGGAACCAAAACACAAGATCTGTTTTTATTTATATATTATTATTATTATTGTTTAATTTATAAAGTAAATGGTATATGGGTGTTTGAGTAGGTTTAAGGTAATTTGATTATATTAAATATGAGCAACACTATTGACGATTTCTACGTATGGTTGTTGATTCAGGTGTTACTGAGCTAAATTTTATTTTATTGCAGATAATAATTTATTTATTCATTTTAATTGTTATATTCCAGTATTTTTCCTATCTCTGATTTGTATTGCCACACAGAATTGTCAAAATATCGTATTCAGTGTTTTAATTTTATAGTTAATTTATACCATTTTTAAACATTTTACCAATACATTTGTCTTTTCAATATCTTTTCCATTTTAGCATGTAAAATATGATCCAGATCCTTGACTAATTTTGTGAGATTCACCCACGAATGCTTCAGTGAGCGTTTGTACTGTGTTCTACTGTTTGGCAGTCGCTCCTTGACAACAGTAGCGGCTCTTCCTCATGATTTTACCCTATTATGGAGAGCCCTCATCAGCTGGTCCAGATGGACTTTTACCCTGTGTTCAGGGGTCCGTAATCATGTGTTCAGAGTTTGACCATAAAGGGCCATGAGAATCGCACTGGTTAAGCCTAACTGAAGAGCTCGAAAACACAAGCGCCGCACTTCCAAAAGAAGCCGGACCCCCTCCGGCCCTCAGCTGGAGGACTTTCTTTTCATCTCCCCCTCGCTAAAGTCCGTCTCCAGGGGCTGCTGGAACAACCCTGGTGCGTTTGAAATGAATTCCTGTCTTGTATTTATTTATGTTCATTACAAAGGGCCAATGTGACCAAAACTCTTGTCTTCTTTTTTTGGTCCTTCTCCACTTTCAGTCCCATTTCTGTGAATACAATCATGGCTGTCAGTAGAGAAGCAGCGATCGACTAGCCAGAAATTGTAATTGACTATTTTTTGCTCCAAATGACCCATTTTCTTGTATTAATCGTTCATTTAGTAATTAATTTATTTTTTTCCCCCAAACACGAGTAAAAATGCCGTTCAGGTTAGGGCTGAACAATATATCTTTTGAGCATCGATATCGCAATGTGTGTATCTGCAATAGTCACATCGCAGGATTAGATTATATATTAAAGGATAAAGATATTGTTAAATATTATTTTTATATTATTATATATATTAAAATTATTTATACAATGATGACCATGTTATTTTATGTTTTATTTGTTCAATTTCTATATTTGAATACAGTTAGACTCCCCAGAAGACCATGAACTTATTTTTTTATATTTATATTTGTTTATGTTTATATTTATATTTGCTTGTAATTTATTATGTTTTATGCAGATCAACTGCATAGAAAAAGACTTGGTCTGCCCAGTCGATCTAAGTTAATGAAATCTTTCCAAATAGAACTATTCAAATCATATGATAAAAGTTATATTTATATTGCAGTATATATTGCAGCAAAACAAACAAAATATCGCAATGTCTGATTTTTCCAAAATCGTGCAGTCCTAGTTCAGATTAGACTTCAGTTTGACATTGCTTTGAGTTTAATATTTTTTACAAGTAGGAAAAATAACCAGGACGTATGAATTTCATCAGTAAAAGCTACTATCTGAAGCTATATTTACATGATTTATTTGTTGGTTTGTTCTTGTGTGGATTATGTATCTGCAGAAGCTCAGTTCCTGGTGCTAGAAATACTGTAAGAAAATCTTAAATATTAAATTGGACATTAAAGGTTTTATCACTGCATCTATAAGACGAACAGCTTTCTTCTGAAAAGTTTGGTATTTTCTTTTATGAGCCACTTTTCTACTAAATGGTTTGGTATGGCTCACTTTTGGAGGCTTTTCCACTGCATGGTACAGCTTGGTTCCATATGGCATTCTTTTGGGGGCTTTTCCACTGCTTTCTGTGCCTAGTATCTTGTACATTTTTAGTACCACCATGGGTGAGGTTCCAAGCGAGCTGGACCATTACCAAAACTTGACATACACACTTGTGATCACTGATTGGTCAGAGAATCATCACTACAAGTATCATTGAATTTGCGACATGAGACCCTAAACTCAATATATTTAAAGAACACCATTCCATCAGTAGCATTCATCAGCCTCTGTGTTGTGTTTTTTTTTTTTTTTTTGTCGCACATTTGTTTGTTGCATTTCCGATGATGACACACCAGCAACTATAACAATAATCTCACCCACATTAAACTGTACTAAACTGCAGTAAATATGCAAACCAATCCAAGCAAAATCAAACTGAAGCTAGCTGAGCATTGCTGAACTGTACCGCATTGCTTTAGATTATCTCCATGTAATAATACATATTAACTACCAGTGCTGTTTTGTTTTTAGCCCTAACCAAGGAAACACTGTGATTCCTGCTGTTCTAGTGCAGAGAGTGAATTAGCTTCTTTTTTCTGCCAAGCCTACTGTTGTTGTTTCGTACAATTATATTTTATAATTGTACTCTCCCACTCTCCCAGAGTGTTGTTTTTAAGATTAGACTGCCACATATGATGAGCACCGTATTGTTTCAGCTGTAATCTGAGCTGTATTTAACCTTTATTATGTCTGTATTAAGTTAGTCTATAGGTAACTCTCTGTTATTAGCGCTGTTTGTCTTGTCCAGATTGAATGGTGTACTTGAGGAGATGTGGGGGTCGTGACCCGGCTTCTCTTTCTCAGCCTGAGTCTGAGAGGCTTTTCTTGGGTGGCATGTTTGTTTGAGGTTTGATCACCACTTAAATCTCAAGTATTTTGATGGTTTTCTGTATTCTGGCACTGTGGTACATTGGTACATGCATTGAGGATTAACATTTACTCTGGTCTTGTGAAAAGATAACAGTGTAGTTTGGCAAATATTTATTTGGTTGCAAAAATTATCCAGTAATTTTATTTATTGATATTTTGTAATTTATATATATGAACTGTTTAATTCATGATCAATGTGCTTCTGTTGTTACCGATCAACAACAATAATTTATTCCCATTATACAGTTTTTATAGTACGCTGTAAAAAAAATCTTATGTGCTATTTACTTTAAAAAATTGTGGTAACACAATTGCACATATTTTGTTTTAAGTAGTTTTCAAGATTAGATTTTTTTTTTAGCAAAAACTACTTGAATAAATCATGTGAAAATTACTACCTTTTTTTTTGAGTAATAGATGATGTTTTTAATATTATTAGTGGACTGTGCTTTTATAATTTAAGCAAATCAACCACCATTTACTCATATTTATTAATGAAAATTACTCATTCATAAAATTTTAAATACATAATTTATAGTGAAATACATACACAATGCATTTTTGCCAAATATCATTTTATTACATGTTCCACTGATAACAAAATGGCACACACAATTTGTTAAACAAATCTATTTAAAATTTACAGCAATGTTAAACTCTGAAAAAAGTTCTTAATCCATGTCATGGAAAAAAATGTTCTGTCAACAGGAATATTCACATTTTAGACAAAATCTGACAGAATTTGTGTATTGCATAACATATAAAACCAGTACATTTTATAAAAGCTGTATCTCTAAATATTAGCAACACAATCAATCAATCAATGCAGTGAAATTTCACCAAAAGGTTGTAGCAGTGAATTTGTCAGAAACTTAATATAAGTTTGTTTTTGAGTGATTTTAATTTGGGGAATATTTGTATAAATCCAGTTCAGCAGTTCTAGATTTTCCAAGCCAGCCATGACTCGCTCATCCTCCAAGACAATGCAGAAGTCCTCATGGTTGGTCATCCCTCTGGCATACAGCAATTCTCTGTGCATTCTCACACTGTAAAATAAATGTTGTTTATTATTATGCAATTGTAAATTTCAAATGTTTAAGGTTTACTAAAACACATTAAGGAAATAAACCATTTCTTTGTATCTCTGTGAACAGTAATTCTCCAAAATGTTTGAGTAGATGTTAATGACTGATCTTATAACACAAGTACACAAGTATTTTAACTTATAATGAACAAAATGTATACTAGTGTACAAAGAAATAAGTTTATAAAAAACAAACCATGTTTATTCAAGGAATAGTGCAATAAACTATGTAGTGTTTGAGCTATATTTCTGTTTTTTGTAAAAATGCAAAAATATAAAGTGCAGTTTTCTGAAAACTATAAATATCTGAAATGGATTAAGACACTTACATTGTACTCCTGGATGAGCTCTTCCTCTTTTTTCATACAAATAGAACAGCAACAGAGGACGACATCTCTTGTCTCGTCCCTGATTTGATGTGAGGTCAGATGCAACAAAAGTGTAGAAATTAGTAATATTGCCTAATAATAATAATAATAATAATAATAATAATAATACACAAATGACATTATAAAAAATACCTGCTGCATGGCACCCATTCTCTTTATCAAAATCTGCCTGAGTAAACTGCTCCTCTTTTGTGGGAAAATATTGTGAACATTTACTTCATTAATCTGAAAAATTAAGCAAACAAATATTAGTATTTATATAGAGTATTATATATAAACAGTTAATTAATGTAGGCTTTTAATTACTAATTTTAATTATTAATTACATTACATCATCAATGCTGTAAAAGGAACCTTATGAAATGGAAAAACACTAGCTGAGCATATACCCCATTGAATAGCTAATAGCTATAGCTAACATACTAGCTTATGCTTACTACTTAACAAGATCTCTGTTGTTCGTCCACCCCGCTTAAATGTTGCCTGATCATTGCTGTTAAATATTACAGTGCAAATAATTTGTTCAATTTCAATATATAATTCAGAATGAACATAGAAGCAAATTTCAAATAGGAATGGGTGGTTAAAAATACACGTGTATCCCTATATACATCGTATGGCAAAAACTAAACTCCCGAACAAGCTTGAACATCATGTGTCTTTTTTGAAAGCTTATTTAAGACAATTAAAATTATAAACTGTTAATGCTTAACATGCTCACTGTTGATCAGCTCCTTCAAAATGTCGTCTGATCACTGCCGTTGTTGAGATTCAAATGCAAACATCTCAATCAAATCCACATAATTGAGTCAATTTTCTTAAAATAAACATGAAGCCCTCTTTCCTCAATTTTATTAGCTTAATTGGTTTCTTAAATTAAGCCTAATTATTGCACTGGTTTGCTTAAAAATTTTTTTACTGAAATGTATCTGTTGATTTTTATTAGCCAAATGTTCTCAATATTTTATAATAAATCCAGAATATAAATTTTTTAAAGAAAATATGCACATTATCTTCAATGACCACATCAATTTTTTTAATGAAAATTACAAGCCTCAAGATTCATTTTTTACAGTGTATTTTTATTAAAACATTGTTTCTAGTGTCAAACTGTCAACAGAAAATTGTCAAAATAAATGATCATCCTGTTTTATCTTGTTTTCCCCTAAATACATTCATTTTTAAAAAATAAATAAGTGTCCCCAAAGGGAATTGCAATCATTATTCATGTGTTTTTTTTTATTTTATCCCTAATCTATTTTAATTTTATTTATTAATCATATTTCTAGTATCAACAAACATAATTTCTAAACAAATATTAAATGGTTTATTACATTTATTTATTAATTAACATTGTTTTTAGTGTCGCCAAAGCAGATTGCAATATACATGTATATAATAAAGATAATATTGTATTTTTAAAATTATAATTATTTTCTATTTTCACAAAAGAAATGCAATGATAATTAAACATAGTTGTCTTATTTTTTTAAATGATTGATTGATATTTTTTAAATGTTGTTTATATGCAAAATATAAGTATTTTACAGGATTATTATTTTTCAACACTTTCACGTCCCTCCATTGGACAAACTGTGTTGTTTTAAGAGTGTCACGGGGGTTAAACCCTTCTTAGAAATCACCCTACTAATGGTTTACTGTTAGCCATCTGTGCATATTGCACACTTTACTTTTAACTTACTGATACTGAATATGTCTTGTAGAAGTATGAGGTCTGTGTAGGATCAGGTTTCACAACTCTACCATGCTTTACTTCCTCTATTTGGCCCTCATTGAAATGAGGCACTTCAACAGTCAGGCTGATGTTCATAAAGCAAAATATTATATTATATAGAGATTAAACACTCTATTGGTTGATTGAAAACCTTCTAATGTGTTTGTGATGTTCAGAAATCTGAGTGAAGAGTGCTTCATGGGAAATAAGGGCATGGTGTTTCTTTCCCACTGTTCTCAGTTAGAGGAAGTTCCCTTATGTCCAAGCTGCTTTTTTCTGACACAACAGTATTGCTTTTGTAGGTGTTTCAGACTAGATTATATTGTCCACACACCCTCATTATTGCCCACATCCACTTTTTTTATTGTAGTCGCTTTGGGGTGAAGAGGAAGTGCTCAAACTTGTGTTGGGTGATGCATTTGGATGTTCTTATTTTATTTATTTTGCTGTTGTTGATCATATCATAATTGACAGTTTATGGTGAATATTGGGCATTTTAAGATGTGGACTGTCTTTGGATGGGATACATGCAAAAATGTAAATTTATTCAGGTTTTTCTAAACTTTTGAATTTCTTCTATTCAACCAAAAGTAAAATATTTTGAAGAATGTTGGAAATCAGTAGCCATTGACTTCCATAGTATTATAGCTGAGCTATTCCTTTAACCAAACAAAAATCTAAATGGAGTATTTTCTGTCTGCAAAGCCTGTCAGATTCCGTCATCATTTGATATTCATATTCATCCATGTTCACACTACTTTACATTACATCAAAGACTGTAGAATACACAAGACATTCATTCATTCATTCATTTTCTTTTCGGCTTAGTCCCTTTATTAATCTGGGGTTGCCACAGCGGAATGAACCACCAACTTATCCAGCATATGAGTTACGCAGCGGATGCCCTTCCAGCTGCAACCCATCACTGGGAAACACCCATACACTCTCATTCACACACATACACTACGGACAATTTAGCTTACCCAATTCACTTATACCGCATGTCTTTGGACTTGTGGGGGAAACCGGAGCACCTGGAGGAAACCCACACCAACATGGGGAGAACATGCGAACTCCACACAGAAATGCCAACTGAACCAGCGACCTTCTTGCTGTGAGACGACAGCACTACCCACTGCACCACCGCGCCACCCTGCACAAGACATTTCACTCATATAGTTTTGAAAAGTTTGGGGAAAAGAGTCTGTCAATATGACAAATGAAGCCTTGTCTTGTACAACAGAAGCCAATAGGTCAAGGGGTTCAGTCCAGACTGGGGTTCAGTTTTTTTCTGTTATGAACCTTCTGGGGTCAGCAAACGCACTGCAGTCCTAACAAATACTTGCTTCACAGACATGAGAAATATATCCACTTAAGGCTTGAAATCTCTACTTTTAAACAAGCCAACTACACTTCAAAACAAATGTTCTCTGGTTTTGTAATCTGTATGAATCGAATGCAAGGTGGAGTCAGTCCCGTCTGACCTCATGGATTCCCGTCTCCACCATTCAAATGCAAATCACATGACAGCAACCACTTGAACTCCCACTAACTTGTAAACAAAGGGGCCTCTGTCATTTTGGGGCTAGATTTGCCATCAAGACCATGTCGAGAAGTACCTCAGAAGACCTGCTCTATTGGACGAGGCATTATTTAGAGGATGAAATTGTGGAACACAAAAACAGAAACGGCTCACACCCCTGAATGTATCATTCCCTGAACGATCAAGCCACTTTCATGTGACCCTTAAGGGGGTTCAGCACAGCACAGTGCCACGTCTTTTAAAATTATAATCACCGATGGTAAATGCTGTTCAAATTCCTGCCACACAGTGCGTCATTTGAAATTTTATATCAAATAGCATCATTATTGCTTCTGGAATGTGCGCGTTTGGTGTGCCATACCTCGAGTTGTCATAGACGGGGTGTGACACAGGGCCACGTTTCTCATCTGCGAAGTGACCAGCTTTACACAACAACCAGGCAACAATTATGAATACCAGCAAAATATGCGCATGTGCAGTGAGTGTGAATGGCCACGTATCATGCGTTTTAGGGTGTAGTGTGTACAGAGATAACTTTTCTAAAACACCTGTCTGAATGATGAGCATTTTTATTCTAAACCGCCTTATTTAAAACGAAGACACACTATTGTAAATGCAGCCTTAGTGTCATCTGCTTGTGATTTTAAACTTGCAACCTTGATTGGAGTCTAGAATTAGGCACCTTTATTCTAAAATGCAAGCGTTTGGTGAATAAAATCACGTGGTGGTCTTCACTGTGGTTTGGATAAATTTGATCACCCTTTGAAAGTGTTTTGTACACTGCCTTTAATGAAACTCTTGCTCAGCAGTGTATAAATTCTCATTTGGCTGCTGGCTCAGTTTTCACTTAACAGACTGCGGATTGAATTCTGCATCCATTTGTCTGTCTACAAGAAGTGAAATGCGCTACCTTCTAAACCGTAGTACTCATATCAGTCATCGCGGCATTGGCTGTAAGAGAAAAAACAGAGGCTTGGCTTATGCACGTCTGAAAACCTCTATTTTTAGCAGTGCATCACAGAGCAGATCCTACACAGCATGGTGCTGACATTTTTGGTTACAAGGCTGATCAGCAGCTGTTTAAATGTATTTGTGGTGCTTTTGTGTATTGAAGTTCACCACTTGTTCCTTAAGAGCAGCTTAAGTGGTCTATTGTTGACATTTTAGACAGGAATCCTTTTGGATTCAATTGAACGTCACTCAGTAGTTCTGGAGATTTCTTGTTTACATTCGGCTACACTGCTTTTGGCTGCAGAATTCAGCTTGTGACGAAAGGTGTTTCTTTAATTCTTTTATACTATTTTTTAAGATGAGCATTGCTAATAGTGTGTTTTGCTTTTCTTAAAGCAATACTCCACTTTTTTGCAAATAGACTAATTTTACAAGACACCTAGAGTTAAGCAGTTGAGTTGTACCATTTTTGAATCCATGCAGCCAATCTCTTGGACTGTGGGAACACTTTTTATCTTAGCTTAGCATCAGTCATTGAATCGAATTAGACCATTAGCTTCTCGCTCCCAAAAAAAAAAGTTTTGATAATTTTCCTATTATCTTGACTCCTCTGGAGTTACATCGTGTACTAGTTACCCAGCTAGGAACTATTTTTCAAGTAATCGTAATATTGTGCTGCTGCATTCAGTGGTACGACAACAAAGTCTCTTGATCATCACGCTGGAATGAGGAGTATTTCCTAGCTCTAAATGGAAAAATTATCAAAACTCTTCTTTTTTTTGTTATTTTTTTTGTTTTGAGTAAGATGCTAATGGTCTAATTCGATTATATGATTAATGCTAAGCTAAGCTTGTTTCTTCCAGACCCGGAGATTGACTGAAGGGATTCAAAAATGGTAAAACTCAACTGTTTAAATCTAGGGGACTTGTAAAATTAGCTAATTTTTTTTTTTTTTTTTTAAATGAGGGCTTTGGGGCTTTGTGTAATTTTTCATGCTCTTAGGATTTTTTTCTTTATTGCCAATATTTGAACAACTTGCAACGGAATATAAAAAAAATATGTTCCCCCTCTTCCTAGGAAAAGCTGTAGGCAGAAAATAAAAAATAAAAATAAAATAAAATGAACAGTGTTTTTGGGTTACACATTAGATTAATTGTGGTCTCTCTCTCTCTCTAAACAAACAAAAAAAAAAAAAACAAGGTAGTCAGTTTTTCCAGAATTGTTCAGATCGAACCCACATCATACCGTTTTATACCCGCATATATCTGCTTCACCTCCATATTTATCACTAATCAATCTTCTCTCCAGCTCTGTCAAACATGTTTAAATGGAGATTTGATGACTTCTTTGTTCTTAAGTCCATACATGTCTGCGGTCTCTGTACATGCCTGTGGTCTCTGTACGTGCCTGTCTGCGGCCATCAGTTGAAGTGGGATTTGGATGCAATCCTTGCTATTATTACCAACATTATTCAGATTAGCTCCCAGATGTCTGCTGAATGTACAGCCAAACCCCCAAATAAAAAACAGACCTCATATGTCTGTCTGGATCAGCTTGACACCCACATACCCAATCTGTCTTCTTTACACACCGATGACGTTCTTGCTTTACTCTGTACATGTTCTTAAAGGAATTTACAGTGTGTTTTTCCCCCTACGCTTCAACATGGCGCTCAGAAGCACTTTAGATTAGAATTAGAGTCCTTCATTTCATTAGAAAGCGTTTTCCCTTGTCTTGGAGCTCAAAGTCCGGCTCTGCATTCCCTGATGTGGTCATGGCCTCTCACACCTGTCAGGCCTGAACAATTACAGCCATTAAGGGATTGCCATTGTTGGGCTGTGGGAACTGCTGGGCTAGGCTTTTAATAAACAGTGTGTTTTGAGGCCAGAGGGAATGCTTGCTTACCTTAAGGGGACACGTGTTATCCCGAGGCAGAAAGAATGACATCAAACATTTGGGTGCTACTGAAAATCTGCAGATTAACTTTGTTTTGTATTACTTTACCAAGTTAATTAGCGTGGATGATGATTGAATTACAGTGACGCAATCTTTTTTCGTGTTGTTTTCGTAACCACTTGTTGTTTTGTTTAATTATCAGTTTAAAAGGCTCGGAACATTTTGAACATTTTGTCTTCAATTGTTCCGAGTCGTTCTTGACCACAATAATCATAAGACTCTAATGAGCTGGTTGGATTTAATGAGTCATTTCTAAAGGCTCGCATATTAGCGTTGAGTGGATTGAATTAGACTTAATTGGATAGGCTTGTTTACTGAACCACATTATCAAAGTGTCAGTCAACAGGAAAAAAATGCAGTTTTATTGTGTGAAGATTTGGGAGTGTGATTTATTGGCTTGATAACTGTCAGTTATTAGTTTGGCGTTGTTTAAACCTGGTTTTATCATAGATTAAAATGAGTTTATTTTGACCGTTTGGATTTCATTCAGACTCTTCTCTCATTGTTTGGCATGTTCTATATTAGGGCTGCACGATATTTGAAAAATTTAGCATTGCAATATTTTGTTAATCTGCAATATACATTGCAATATGAATACAACAATTGAATTTAACCTTTTTTTTGTTTTGTTTTTTGTTTTGTTTTTACAAATTACAAGCTTTTCCAGATGCAATAGAGCAAAGATAAAATTGAAACAGTTCTTTGTGGATTTTCGGAGTCTATCTGTATTCATGTACAGAAATGGATTAATTAAATGTAGAATATCACTGTGTAGTCTTCATTGTGTAACTCATTCAATAAAAGCTGATCAACTGTAGTACTGGATGCGCTCATTGCAATATTGATGCTGAAACGATAAATGATAATGTTCGGACAAACAAAAAAAACAAAGACAACAATGTTACACATCTTCGTTGAACACAGCAAAGTATGAATATCTTGTTTTTGTGTTTGCCGTTACATTACACCCCAAAGTAAACCCTCAGACCGTGGTATTCTCTTAACAATAAGACCACGAAATTTCATACTGTATAGTAGGTAACTACGTTTGATTGTAAATTTAACATCTTAATTATGATTGAAGTTTTCATTACTTTTTCCCTTCTGCTTTGAATACTACAAATTCAGACATTATTTTTAATGTCATATTTTTTGTTATAGCTAAATAAGTTGTTTTATATCCAACATGGACAATGTGGAAAGTATTTATATTTATATATGTATATATATATTTTTTCCTTTTTTAATTTGTTTAATTTCACACACACTTGGCTAATTTAAAGTTGGCTTCAAATGAAATTTACAACTATCGATGACACTTTAATTTGTATGTAAGACTTGGTAGAAAAAGACTATGCAATCTGTACTTAAAAAGGTAAAAATAAGGACTTCAGACCAGTAAAAGTAGTTTAAACAGCCCGTGAGCATCTGTTTGGACAGTCCTGGTTTCCTCTACCACTAGTTTGACAAGGCCCTGATAAGAGTAAAGAGGCCCACACATTTCTATCGCGGTAACTGTAAACAGCCCAAATTTGGGCAAGGATTTTACCCAGATAGTCACGTGCCCTGAACGTGAGGATGGTTTGTGTGTTTCCCCTCTTAGTCTATGGTATTGTCATGGCAACTGGCCATATGACCAGGAGATTTTATGGGCAGCCACTCAAGAGGGGTGTAACTGAGGCTGGGTGATGCTCAAGGTTGTCCGTTTAGTCTGAGGTGTTTGACATTGAAAGTTTCTCTGAAAAGATAAGGTCACTGTGAAACCAAAACTATTGTTTATTTTTTTCCCCCACTCTAGTCCTAGACAGTTTTATACTTTTAAACATTCACAAATACATACATTGGCTCAACATCCTACAAAATGTTATGATAATTAATTTATTGCTTGATTTGGTTGTAGTCGGTTTCTGTAAGATTTTTCATGTTCATTTATTGATTAGAAATACAGTAAATATTGTATTATCATGAATTATTATTGCAGTTAAAACCAACTCTTTGCATGTGTTTTAAAGTTTATTTATCATGGTAAAGCTGCATTTTTATTAGTTCATTCTTCATTGTCATATAAAATTGTTCTAATATTCTGTACAAATACTTTGTTACTGTCAGTACTTTACTCCACTATTTATTTTTCTGACAACTTTTTACTTTTTGAGCAGTGTTGTTGGACAATATTGTAGAATGATGTTTCTTGGCTATTTTGCAGCTGAAAATACAAAAAGAAAAATTGAAATAGAAGTTATTTTGTATAGATGTATACATGATGTGCGGTGTAGTTACCACCGTGAAACTTAAACAGGTATTAGTAATGAATACTTTTTACTTAAGTACATATTTCAGGCTGTGCTTCTTTACTTTTACCAGAGTCGTTTTAAACATGAGTATCTGTACTTCTACTTGAGTAAAGGATGGGTGTACTTTTGCCATCTCTGGTGCTCAAGACAGTTCTTTTTGTTTTTATCATCATCATCATGAATCACAGTTGTGGAAAAAAAAAAAAAAACAACGAATTGACTTGATCCATTGAAATGATAAAATTATAAAAAAGCATTTGATGCAAAATATGTTTTTTTGACTTTATATGTGAATTGACTTCCACTTTTAATCAACTTGCTGAATACAAACAGATTAAAATAATTAAATAAAAATTCTTCTGACCTCAAACCTTGGCAGGGCACACGTATATTGTCTTGGCAGTGACATCGCTAGTCTCTATCAGGCTCTTTTGTTTCATCGAGTGGTAACATGCTTTAATTACAGACCTCCAAATCTCCCTCAAGGGATTTTGGTTACCTGATGATATAATGTGTCTTTGTTTGGAGGAATAGGTTCCCACTGAAGATTAATGTTTGGCCCTGAAGCTCACTTTTGGGTTTATGAAACTGTGTTTTGCTAAGACTCTTAATCCAAACATTAGGTAACCAAAATGCTACGTGCCGCTTTAATACCATTTTAAAATATATTTAAAGTTTATGTTTAGATGTTAATTCCTGATTTTCTTCTCTTTTTCAGGCTTGCATAGATGATAATGTGGACATGGTGACCTTCTTGGTGGAGCATGGGGCCTGCATTAACCAACCCGACAACGAGGGCTGGATCCCCCTTCATGCCGCTGCCTCCTGCGGATACCTCGACATCGCTGAGTAAGTGACACTTCCCCTTTCCTGTGTGACATTTTTGAGTACATATTTAAAATACATATATATGTTTTTGTCTAATATGTCCTGAATGTAACTTGACAAACTATATATCATGTGCATATTTAATATAGGGCCCTATGATTTCCGCAAAGCACAGATGGAAATGCAGAATCCAAACTTAAAAACAGAATTTATTGAAAACACAAATTGTCACGGAATTTGACAAATCTTTGAGTTAAATGATTTTCAAAACCCATTTCAACTCATTTACAAATGACTATTCTTTGCCATGGTTTAATTAACTGACAAATAAAATGACAGAAATGCATTGTCTCTGTTTGTGTGATGACGTTATGTTAGTAAGGTGCGAAATTATGTTATATATTTATAAACATTGCTTTAAAGTTGGAACGATTATGTCGAAGAAACCGTCTGAGACTACAAAGGCTTAAAAAAAACCCTGGAAAATCTGTCACTACATGCTAAATTGTTTACTTAATTTTTTATCTTATTTTGAGCATCACATGGAGAAAATGTCAGTTGTGGTTGATGAAACGACTAATTTTTGAGATTACAGCATTTAAAACAATGTTTAAGTTAGTTAACCGAGTAATAATTTCGGATCATAGTAAGTATAGCAAAAGTTATTTACTTTTTACAAAACTATTTTACTTATACATTTTTTAAAATAAATTACTGTTAAATTATATACGTTTCGTTATTTTAAGAAATTGTAAATGCTTTTCATTACCAAAATTTAAAATTTAACTATAAAAAACGGGTCAGAAACAAATGGAATCCAGACAAATTAAAATGGAGAAAACAGAATTTGGGAAAAAATTTTTATGGAATTTGGGGAAAAAAGTAAATGATTGCTTACAGGGCTATACATGTATAATTTTCAACTGTGAACTCTAAAATTATCCTTCCGTCAGTCCATCCATCGGTTCCTCTCTCTGTCTATCTGTCAAATACTCGAAGTATAGATTTGAATTAATATTTGTTCCAGACTTCAATGTTAAAGTACACTTGGGCGATTTAAAATGATACCCTTTTTTTTTTTTCCTCTTGGAATTCGCTGCAATTTTCATGCACAATGGGAACTACATTAAATGGCAAACCATGCCAAAAGCCGAATGAAACAGAGCTGCCACAGATTTATTGTATCACTAAATAAAGAAAGAGATAAATCAAACAAACTAGCCATACTGCTAGCCAGAGTGCAGTTGTCAATAGTAGGAGACTTGCGCCTTGTGAGGTGTTCAGCACAACCATACGATGACATTTTGACTATGTTTGTATGTGCAGTTTCTCCTTTCCCTCACAGTTGATCCATTGATAGGGTGTTTTGCCAACTATGTGTAACCTGGTTAAAAGGTCAGCCCAAACTCAAAGCCCCAAGTGACCTGTTCTCACACTACACCACAGTAATGGATTAGCACCTAGCGTGGGCTGAAATCATAGCTGTAGCTGTATACAGTTTGACACTCATCAAGTGTCATCCACAAACGAGCCATTCATCCTTTACTAAGAATTGATAAACATATCCTCTTCTATGAATTGATGATGTATTTGACTGTATAAAACTCTGTTTCATAAACTGCTCACTACCTACGTACCCCGCGGCCTTCTAAGCCAGCGTCCTAAAACCTTTTAAGTGAATAACGTTACACAGATAGTAATGTTTAGAGAATTGACTCTGAGTTGGTGTTAGCATATTGCTAAGCTAACAACACAGTGTTCTAATAAGCACCAAATAAATGCTGTTTTTTCACCTTTAAATGAACTTGTCCACAATCTTAAATCAGCATGCCACCCACTTTGCACTTTAACATGCGTTTTTAGATTGTAACATGATTTCTAATGTCCTGTCAGTTAAGATAATTGTTGTCATGGACATTTCTTGATTGGTGTGCAGACATTAGTCTTTGTTGCTTTGTTGTTAGTGTCAATCTTCTATATGAAGTGGGTGTTTTTAAAACTGAATTTCATGCTTGAGTTATAGTGAAGGCTGGTGAGCTGTATAGGGAGCACGGCACTCTGGAGAAAATATCAGCTGACTTTTAAATAGGGCAAACAGTAAATCAGAACAAGCTTGCTTTTGTCCTGAATATTGCGAGTACTCTGACCTGTTTTGTGTCTGTTGATAGGACTAATATTTCTAGAGCCAGAAATAGGAATTGGTAGTGGTCAGTGTACAAAATGGTAAAACAGAGTAATGAAAGCCTAATGACTAAAATATGGTAATTAGTTATAAATAAATTGATAGATTATGTAAATTAAGATTTTTCATAGTAGCAGCCTGCACTTCCAGATGCCGCACATAGTACAAGTTTATAGCCATACAGTGTTAGTTGCACTTGGAGGAGTAAGAAAAAAATAAGTTTAAAAACAATAAGGTCACAGACATTGTTGACAAGAAACGTCACTAAACTTCAGTAGTCTGGAGCTACATAGATTTTTGCAATCCGACACAAAACAGAGCAACGTGCACTGCAAACTGCGCAGATGACTCGTGCCATCAAAAAACAGGCAACACCACAAACCTGTTTCATCATTAAAAACAACTTTTTGCCACCCTTATGAAGATGCTGGGAAATTACAGACCCAAACAAGTGGTGGTAAACGTGGACCATCTACAAGCATTAGCGAAACTACCCAGCAGAGTCTCATGTCATAATTTTCAAAAGCCGTGCCTTACGAGAAAAAAACAAAAAGACACTATAACAGACCACACAATCTCAATAAACACTTGATGCTTGCTGTACACTGCAGGCTGCATTATTTAAGGGCATTTGTTACGACATTGATAAGATCTTAAGTTTGTTTCCTTTATAATATTAAGATATTTTCTTTTAAATCTGTAATACCACTATTGTCCCTCATCGACTGTAAAATAACCAGCCTTTATATATTTTAGTATTCTCTATATATTTTTAAATGTATATGTTCCTGCAAGCTTGACGCAAGCAAAGTAAATTGTGGCCAGTTTTACTTAAACACACCCTCGCCTGAACTTGCTGTGAGTGAGATGGAGAAAAATGAAAGAACATCATTACCGAGGAGAAATCAGATGCTCAAGACAACATCTTTAAAATAATGACATATTAAAAATGCAGCAAATATATTGCAGACGTTTGTGATAAACCAGCAGTGGATCATTAATTAAATCCTTATTTTCCACAGAGCGAAACATCATCCACCGCGCAGTTGTGTAAGATGGGCACAAACAAATTTTTGAAACGAATTTCGTTTTGTATAGTTTTTATCTTATTTTTTAATGTCGTTTCTGTTGGTCAGTTATCTACAACATAAACCAGAAGAACGAATAATATCTGAGGTGAAGCGCTTCAAAACAATTCTGCTATAGCCTATATGCTTTTGCGCCAAAACAATCCATTAAACTGTTTTCAAGGTTTGAATTTAATTAATTTAATGAAGCGGTTTGTAAGAGCAGGACAGTCTTTACAAACTATTAGCAGCACTGAAAGTATTCTTAGATTACCTCGGAAGAATAAACTCGGTCTGAAGGATGAGAGAACTCAGAAACTCGTTGTGTGAATGGAGAGGCTCCCCGCATGTCGGCCGTGATGCGCGATTTTTAAAATGAGAGTCTGCATAGGCCTATTCGTGCCAGTCTGTCAGATAAAATTGGTTAAAACACCTGAGGATATAACCGAGATCTGGGCATAACAGGGTTTTATGCGTCATGCAATATGCAATGTCAAGAAAGTGACTCCATAAGATAAGGTAAACCACACACACTTGATTATGTGATGCATAAAGTCGTGCATTCGTCTCACAGCGCAAAGCATAACTTAACCCTTAAATGTCCATGCTTAATCAGTCATCGATAAGGTCTATTGATTAAAGGGTTATTGACAATCAATAGATCATCAAGTAATCGTTAGCATCCCTAAATAGAATATATTAAAGGATATTCATTCATTCATTTTCTTTTCGGCTTAGTCCCTTTATTAATCTGGGGTCGCCACAGCGGGATGAACCGCCAACTTATCCAGCATATGTTTTACGCAGCGGATGCCCTTCCAGCCGCAACCCATCTCTGGGAAACATCCATACACACATACACTACGGACAATTTTTTTTTTAGCTTACCCAATTCACCTACCGCATGTCTTTGGACTTGTGGGGGAAACCGGAGCACCCGGAGGAAACCCACGCGAACACGAGGAGAACATGCAAACTCCACACAGAAATGCCAACTGACCCAGCCGAGGCTCGAACCAGCGACCTTCTTGCTGTGAGGCGAACGTGCTACCCACTGCGCCACCGCGTCGCCCTATTAAAGGATATTTCACCCTAAATTCACCATACTCACCATTAAAAGGACAGTTCATCCAAAACTGAAAATTCTGTCACCATTAACTCACCGTTTCTTGTTCCAAACCTGTTGTTGAACAATAATATACAATGACTTGTAGGGTAATGTCTTTGGGTAATGTCTTTGGTTGTTGAAAACTTGAACAGTAAATGCTGAAAAATGATTAAGATTGTTCTTTTGCTTATAATTTTTTTATTTATATTGTCAGACAGCTAAAACATTTCACAAAATGTGTTAAATCAGCTGCAAAAAGGGATTGGCATGCTGAAAATCCTTTAAAATTTATAGATATAAAGATTTGACATTTTATCGTGATAATTATTGATATCGACTGATATGAAATATTTTTGCCATATCGCCCAGCCCTAATTCATAGTAAGTCTAGTTGAGCTGCTATAAATGTGTAAGAAAATCCATTCTGTAGTAAGCACAGGTCTGTGCAGTCTTGTTCCCTAGTATTGTGGTTCTTGAATCTGACATCTGAGCAGTGTGAGGTTACTGTGGGCACTGTGTTGAGCACGCCACGGTCAATGCTGAAATGCTCTTTCAGACAAGAGGTAGCCACTTCTTCATTACTCTCTCAAGTCTATGTGCTCAGTGGCATGAATTCACACTGTTAACCAGTAACAAAAGTGGAAGACCCCTTCACTCAATTTTGATTTAGATCATCACTTGAACTCTTAAGGGCTGTTTACACCTGCTCACTTCATGCATGTTTTCTGATCACAACCACACATGTAAATTATACAAAGTATTTATTATACTTTGTAAAAATAAATTAATATTAAAGCAAGTTTTAGGCTTGATGATATAGTCAGGTATACAAGCAACGAATGCCAAAGTTGACCTTTAGGGATGTTAATTTGTATGCCGAATAAGATGTATAGATTAAGTTTCTATAAAACCAATAATAATAATTTCCTTAGGGGCCAGATACACCACATTTTAAGTTGACATAACCTAGGTAAATTTGTATGTAGCATGGAAGTTGAAGATTGGAATAATGTTCGTTTAGAGATGCATTTATGTGGCCAAATGTAAAAGGATCTGATCACAGAAAACATAAAATGACCAGGTGTAAACAGCCCCTTAGGGTCACGTAAATCAACACCCCGTTTTATTATTTCAGCTTTTTTTTCTTTCAAAAATAGCAGCAGATGTCTGCATGATCTTGCTATTCACACCTATTGCTGTTTTAAACATTTTGCCATGTCTTCTCAGGTATCTTATCACTCAAGGTGCAAGTGTCGGTGTAGTAAACAGCGAAGGAGAAACGCCATTGGATATCGCAGAGGAGGAGGCCATGGAGGAGCTTCTGCAAAACGAGATCAACCGGCAAGGTACTGCTTTGAAAACATTTTACAGCCACTTCAAACATCATCTTTCCTGTCAGCGATTTGCTGTAAGGCTTACTGCCAGGTGTAAGGCTCAGTGTTAGGTCCACGTCATGTTTTAGTTGAGATCATTGCTTTCTGAAGATTTTGAGTCAGAGTTCTTTAAATGAATTGCCTTGCACGGATGGCTTGGAGTGATTTGTACATCATGCTAAACTTTCCCAGCTGCCGTGTGCTCGAGTCGAGGCTTCAAGTCTTGGCAGGACTCCAGCGGGTGCACTGACTCAGAATTAATATTAGAGCCGCGCTCGACCAGAAACGCATCACACAGCACCCTTTCTCCTGGTCCGCTCTTAGCTTGTCTTTTGACCCGGCCGAGTACTTGATGTCCGAGGTATATCATGCGTGTGCAGAGTCATAGAGGATTTAGGGAGTTCAGTGCGGCTGGCTATAGCAAGGTGCGTTACATAATAGAGAAACATGATCCATTTAACCCCACACCCATTGTAATGATCCCAAACTAGGTGCAATGGTTTTTCTATTTTTGGCCTTTGCCATTCTTAATGATGAAACGGAGCCTGTTGCTACTGAGAGGCTCTGTTCAGACATGCGCTAGCAGCCTGAGGTGCTGTGTGGCTTCTTGCTCACCGTGATGTATCAGTGGCAGTAAATACAGACACTGCACTGGCTCAGGGGGTGCATTGAGTGCAGCTAGTGATGGAGGTGTAGCATTTCCTCTCTTTTCTGTGAACAGGATTTAGCAACAGAGTTGAGCAAGTTCGAAGACTTGCTGGTTGGGGAAGTTGGTACAACTGGCCCTGGGAGTGAAATAACAGGGTGGGGTAGTAGAGAGAGCTGACAAAGTGACAAAGGCCATGAGTTGGGATTTAAATATGCGTTTGCTGTGCAAATGAATGAACCACGAGGCTACTGGGTCTGACAGATGTGTAAGAGTGTAACGATAAATCATACTATTAACATTGGCCTGCCCCCTTCAAGACGCTTTTCATTTAATGCATTTGAGCTCAACCACTCTCACTGGTAGAGCTGTGATAAAACAAAATGCACTATGTCCCACCCTGTCTTCATGTTTTGGTTGAGATTACGCCAAACATTAAATAAAAATGTACATTTCAAATCACTTCACATAACCTTTAATTGATTCTCGATATTGAGCTCGTTTATCCAATAGTCAGCTTATTTTATTAATAAAGTATAATTTACCCAAAAATGTAAATTCCGTCTTCATGTACGATGTCAGATTTGCGGGAGCAAGATCACTCATTAGCTGAAGCACTTTGGTTTGTTTACCACTGAGAGAATGAACAAGACTGCGAATACGTCATTATGCAACGAAATGCTTGTAGCGTATTCTAAAGCATACATGCTCAGAACTGTTTGTCCAGGCTGTGAATAACAGGTAAAAAAATTATAAATAATGATCAGTTTATTGCACAGAATGGTCAATTGGCTTTATAAGACCTGCGCATCGTCAGGAGCCGTGTGGGTAGTAATTATGATTTGCATGCATGTTTTTTTTTTTTTTTATCTCAAAGTGATGTCATGCACTGTCTTGAGCAGCACTGTGCACAGTGAAAGTGTGCGGATCATTTACATCACCATATCGTATTTTTTGAGTACAGAAGAATACAAGCATTTTAGATCAATTATTTTTTAAAAGTAAACACAGAGAGAGTTGTGCATGCTGCTTGTAGTAATAATAATAATTTGTCTTTTTTGTGTACGATATCAAGGTAATATCATAAGTTCAATATTGAGATACCTAACGTATCGTGATGTGTATTGTATACCCCTACAAATCAGTCTGTGTTTTAGCCTTACCTGATCATTAAAATAAAAAATTGATCACTTACATCATTTTAATAGACAAGACGGCACTGCACAGGCTGTTTCGTGGACGTTGATATTAGATTTAACAGAACGTTTTTTCTGAATATCATCAATTTTAGATTCTGCCAACATTTTTATTTTTATTGTTTTGACTAGATATTTGAATTAAACAATTTTGGATTTATTATGGCTGATTTTTTTTTTTGTAAAGAATCTGACAACTTCCTCAAGTGCAGGAATTGCAAGAACAGCCTATAGTAGCTGCTAAATGAAGAGCCTCATCTTTGTATGCAGCATAAAAGACGATTATCAGAGAGCAGAAATCATAACAGCTATACATGTGGCGTGAATTTGTTGATAATTGCAATGCCCTGTTATTTGGTAGCATGTCACACTCTTTCAGAGCATGTTATAAAACAGTCGCAATTCAGCCCACGCTCTTGGGCATCTAGTATGGCTCAGCCAATGGCAGTTGTCAGCTTTCATTTGAGGGTTGAAGGACACTCTTCAGCTTTGGAGAAGGGCTGCCAGTGTGTGTAACAGACCCCTGCAGATGTTCGCCACACAGATATGCTTTTGCAGTTTGGACTGGTGAGCTGTATTGTTCGAGCGTCTGAAATAAATGCTTTTGATCAAACATTGAAAAGGAGCCCAGGTTTTACTCCATGTATCGTAATGTAAGACACAAGTCAGAGATGGCATTATGTAATGTTGAGTGTTGTATAATACCTTCAGTCCTCTTGGCAATGTGATTATCTTTTTTTTTCCCACTCCCTGTCTCCTTTTGAGAGAGACCCCAGTCATGAGGTTAAACTTAAGCGGTGACCACCAACCACTCAGCAGGTTCATCCCTCAAACCTATTAGCTGTTGCTCATTGCCACAGGAATCAGGTGACCGGGCTGCCTCTCCATGCTAAAGCAACAGTCTTTTTCAGGTTTTGCTGCTTGATAAATCAGATGTCACTGTTCATCATGGATAGTGATGTAATCTGCCTGACAAAAACAGATTTTTGGGATGAAGTAGATTAATGCACCTTATATAAAAGAACCCAATAGACCCCATTAGGCTGAAGTTCTTTTTGGGAAAGGTTCTTTTCAAACATCCCAGTTGCTGCTAGGAGTGACGTTTAATTTAATTAGTACATATGTGTGTATTTATACATTATAGACTCCACCTGCAATTAACATGCATTTTCAGTAATCGAATCATAGGTTGCCAGCCAAAACAAACAATCTGTGATTGGCCAGCTTGGTATTGATGATGAGTGTGGGCGGGGCCAAAAGCTATCTAGTTAAGAAGTCTCAAGTACCACCAAGGAACTCTGGATTGATGCTTTTGTTTTGTTTATTTTGGTTAAAATTGTTGAACAAACCCCCAGCGTATGCTACTTGGGAATGAGTAGGAAAACAATCAAATAAAGGATTTCCATGACAATTACAGTTTCAGTTATTATCTGTGTTTTTTTAGTACAATACTGAGAAATGCTAGTACCTTGTTTTGTCAGTAGGTGGAGAACAGGTGGTGTTTTGTGGCCTCTGGAGGTTGTCCAATTGCAGTGGGATTGAAGAAAATGCATCTTAGGCCCGGGACGCCAAGCCAATGGTCAGCTGTTGAGCTTCGTCTGTCGGTCGGGCTAGTTGGTTTGGTGTGTTCCACACGTCAGCTCTCGTCGGGTTAACGTCGGAGCTTGTTGTCCCGATTCAGTTTATCGAATCGGCATCGGATTGTCGGCTGAAGAGAGCGCTCTGACTGGTTAGTCAGCAACAAATCAGAGCACGAGTGTGACGTAATGAAATGATCTAGCAAGTAAACAATTCAAGCCAAGAAGGATCACAAAGAGGTCAGCTGTAATTTTGCTACATTTCTCAAATATTTGCAAACGATACGGATTATTAGATTATCAGACATATTTGCACGAGCGAATTCCTCCATGGTGAGTGACAATTACTGTGATAATGATACTAAATGCTGCTTTGTTTACGCTTTGTCTGTGCGCTTTAGAAGTTTGGTTTCCCTTTGCAGAACCAGAAAACAGACTACTGCCGCAACGGAGCAGAAAGACACGTCCTGTTACGCAGGCACAGAACATGGCTCTCGTTTCAGTCTGCTTTCGTCCATTTGATGCGTTCACATGCAGCTTTTTGGTCCCAAGGCGACATCACAGTTGGGTTTCGTTTGTGCTAGACATCGGCTTGGTGTGTCCCGGCCCTTAGTACAAGGTGTAAATTGGGCCATGCGTTCAAACATCAGTCCTCAACTACTAATTACAAAGATTTACACATCAAAGAAGGCAGAGCTTCAGAGCAAACTATTAGTAATTTGAAACAGTGTTCATTTTGACAGCAAATTCTGATGTAGGTTTTAACTTTTGACGACATGCCATTTAGTATTAGTGTAGTTTTAGACAACATTTTATAAAAAAAAATTTTGTTAACTAAATCTATTGTAGATTTAGTCTGCTAAAATCTAACCAGTTCATAATATTTTAATTATGCATGTTTCAAAAATGTCTGAGCTCATTATATCTGGAGAACACGCTTATGAATGACATCAAGGTTTAAACAGTACAGTCCCAGAATTAACAGTTGTGCTGCAACATTTGGCCTAAAAACACCTCATAAAATGCATTTATTATAAACAGGCTATATTGTTCTTCATTCTTTCTAGCAGATGTTTCTTTGTATCAAATAAATATAATTAATTCTACTGTATTGAAGACGATATCAAATTTTGTTACGCTACTGTCAGTTTAACAAGGAATGCAGGCTTTACTAATACTATTTGTACGAAAATATTAGGGAGAATTTTATTGAGAAAAAAAACAAAAACGACTTGATTGTACCAGAGCCTTACACTTAAACTCTGATATCACAGTCTGTTTATCCACAAACAAACAATTAAAACTATGTGCTCATCTGAGACTGATGCAAAGTACAGATATCATGGCAGGGAGATTCTTACAATGTTTTATGTGCGCTCATGACAGCTGGAAAGAGAATATTAGAGCGTAGGAAATTTACTTTTTAAGTCACATGCTTTTAGTTCAGAAGTTTATTGTGTGCTGTCTAACTTAAAGTTTGTTGATATCACTTGTATATTACTAAAAAGCTAATTGCGAAATGTAAGGGCGAAGGTCAGTAAGCATGACTGACTTACAGCATTTTGATGAACAATGTCTTTGTTAAAAAATAAGTTTTAAAATACATATAATATAAAAATACATCAAAATAGCTCTCAGTGTGATTCAAACCTTAATTGAATTGAGTGTTTTAGTGCCAGTACTGTTGGCTGTTGTTTAATACTCTTGTGGAAGTCAATACGCTGCATATTCTCCTGGCACTCAGAGCTCTTTTGTTCTACCTGTTTTTACTTGTGTGCAGCCTTGGTCTTTCAGATGAGAAAAAAAACAGCCATTATGTCCATCAGTTGTCTGTTACACAATGCACTCAAACCTATTAAGAACGAAAGACAAAGCAAAGCTGTTTTTCTCTCTCCATTGGCCGTGTTGAATCAGCAGAGCCACTGGTGACATCGGTACGTGTTCACCATTTTGAGCAATCTGCGTCCCGAGAGCCTGTCGACAGTATATTCTCAGCCTTTTGTTGTGTGTTGCTGAGGAGTGCTGGTGCTCCAGTTTGCACTGGAAAATAAAGAACTAACTGATGTTCGTAAGCACACACAAGTCACAAGAATGGCAGCAATTATGTAGCTTGGTTGTGATGGTGCAACCGATTGTCTGCTGGAACTTTCTTGTGTTCATACTGACCTCTGACCCTTAGAAATAAATCATTATTATTTAAAGAAACATTGTTTTTGTTTAGTTTTTTGTTTGTTTGTTTAGCTAAGAAACAAAAGAAAATCGACCCAAAGGGCTTGTTTTGGTCTGAGTAACACGTTTCGGTTACTGCAGGTGTGATTAGAAATTAATAGAAAATTGGCTGTTTTATCAGTTATGGACCATAGCATTAAGACCTTGATATGCTTCAAATGAAATCAAAAGAGTGAATTGAAATGATGTAATTTCAAAATCTGGCAGAAATTTAATTTATAACCTTTATTTAACCAGAAAAAGACTTTGTAAGATTGATAATCTGTTTCAAAATGAGCAGCAAGGCAGAGTTTACATACCTTACAGGACAAACTATACATTAAGAACACTTAAAACTATTACAAATCATAGATTCACCCTCTATTTGCTGAGTGATTGACTTTAAATGATCCAAAAACGACACCAATTTTTGTAATTTCAATTTAGACAGAAGAATATTCCATCTGGACTGAGCTGCATACATAAAAGCCTTCTTATCCAATTCAGTGCAAACAAAAGGAACAGATTGAGGATAAAAGTTACGGAGGAAATATTTCACAGAAGTTTTCTGTTGTAACAGACAGCAGAGCAACATCCCCAAGATGGCCTTGTAAACAGTCAAATATCAATGCATTTCTCTCCTAGTCGACAGAGAAGGCCAAGCTACTCTGTTTTTAAATTGTACAATGATGAGTTGAAGGTGTTTTTATTTTTTTTAGCAGTTCAAAAACTGCTTTTTTTAGGCATGTTTGTTTTGGCCCCGAAACACCTTTAAACTACCGTTGTTCCATGGCGATTACGTAATTGGTGCGTTTGTTGTTGGTTGTGTACATCACTAGCAATCTAGTACTCAGTGTCTCACCGTAGTAGAAATCTGTGTCCTGTGAGTTTTTGCATGTTTCAGATATGGTGAGACCTTTTTAGGAGAACGCACAGCGCCCATCCTCATCTGTTCTCCGCATTTGTTAAACAAAAAGAGCAAAGTCACCATTGTTCATTACGTTATCGTTAAGTGGATGCACATACCATCTACCTAATTAGTTTGTTTCATTCTCGTGTCATTCAATAGATTAATGCTACTGCCAGATGTTTAGGAAATTGTTGTTCTCTCTTAGCCATCATCGTTGTTGTGTTTGGGGTACACTCGAGCGATGAGACACATTTACGACCCAGCCTACTGTAGCGCCAGCATGTCTGAATGTTTGAAATTAGTGTAATATATTAGTATATTAACCTTTTCAAACTTGCTTTTGCCCTTAAACGAATAATGACGAATGTTTGAAGTATATTGTGATCTTTCAATGTAATTATCAGCTTATGTGTGTCAACCATTTTACTATTAGTGCATTCATGCTTATCTAAATATGAACTTTGAGGGTTGATTCTAGAGGAACTGTATTTTTATTTGCCATCTGTAACCCTATTATTAACCTCTTACCTTGGCAGCAAAGACAAATACCTTAAGAGTTTTGGAGAATTACTGTCTAGACATCACCCCATTACATCAGAAAAGGTTATGACATTCAGGCTTCACTTGATAAAGCCATGTTCTTAAAGCCATAGCTCACCCAAAAATGAAAACGAATAGAATCTCAAGTAATTCTAGACTTTTATGTTCTGTTGAACGCAAAAGATGTTTTGAAGAATCTTAGAAACTAGTATTTATTAGTTGCGTCCCAAATGACACACTACATACTTAAACACTTATATACTCAACCATGAAGTGTATGAGTTTAGTGTCATCCCAAATGGGAAACTTTTTTTACTTAATGGAAAAGCAAACTGTTTAACGGTTGCCAAGTTAGTGAAATAAATTTCCAAACTACCAAATAATACATATCATGAATACAACTGCATTTACCATCTGAAGGTGGCATGATCATTTTGCTTTCACAATAAAAAATAAAGCAATCCAACATCAGTGTCCGATAGCTCCGCCCCTTCCGCTATGTGAGCAAAAATTCACAGTTAAGTCTGTGAAGTATTCAACATTCCACGCTTATTTTTAATGGTTGAATAAGTGCACTTTTTAAAAATTTTAGTGAATGCACTATTTATACAACAAAATAGCAAAGAACAATGAGAGATGAAACCTATTGACTACCATAGTATAAAAAAATTATATAGAACTAAGTGGCTACAGCTTATCAATGGTCTTCAAAATAGCTTCCTTTTTTCCTCTGTCTTATGCACAAGAATTCCTTCAGATTTCTGTCCCATGTCCTATGCCGCTGGCTTGATTCCAGCACGCTTGTCAAATATGGGCCCCGTCTCTTTAGCTAAACTGATCAGAATCTGTCACCTTAATCACATCACGGTTCACTTCCCCCAACAGCTGCACCTGCCAGCCATTCAGTGGGACTTACAGCCATATAAGGAACATGGCATGCTCCTCTTGCTGTTCATTTGTAATCCGAGAGGACTTCTTTTCTGACCTATTCTGACAAAAATGAAAGGTCAAGCAGCAGTCATTATATTTATCTGTGTATAAAGCATTGACTTTGTTTTGCTTTGATACTCTGTAGTTATGTTGCCAAGCAGTTTGTGGCATGATAATAGACCGCTTACTTCAAAAGGTGCATAGTCCCAAATTTCTTTTGTCGTTTTCCTGTTTTAGTTAATGCTATCAGGTCTCTACATGCCTTAGTATATGTCAGGGTATATAAACCACAGGCACAGTGACCCATTTGGCAGTCCTCCAATATGGACTAGTTTACATGTTCATGTTTTGAGAACAAGAATAAGTCAAGTATGCATAAATATTCAGATGTGCTTAAATATTTTTAACATAAATATCACATTATATTGTTTAATGTCTACAGTAATGGATAAAAGTGATATTTAAAATGAATTTGAGATTTAAACATCTAAGTAGATCTAGTAGACACATTCTAAACCATGTGTAGTGTAAAAGCTTTGTATGTACTCTTTCATATGTATGTACTCTTTGTATGTACTCTTTCAACGCTTTCATATGTGAAAAAGCAAGAAAACATGCTTAAGGAATGGCTGCTAATCAAATTCAATGAGAATCAGTGGCTTTAATAACTGATGATATTATTGTCACAATATAATCTGGCCTGTAAAATAAATAGATAAATCATCTGATAAAGTGTAGTTTGCCTTTTTTATACAAATAATTTTGCAGTTAGATAAGATACATTAACCAAATGTAGTGTTTTCCGCTTCCCAGTGTAAATGTTCCTTCTTTTTAGTGACGCAATTAAGTAATGTTTTTTAAATAAAATAAATGTAATAAATAATAATGTTTTTTGTAAAGTTATGCAAATAATAGCAGGATGTAATGTTACGTTATAATACGGAATTTTTGTAATAGGATGTAATGTTAATTTTTAACATTACACACTACATTACAAGCATTTAACAGGCTTTCTGTCTACATAAAATTAAAGTGTAAATTAAATTAGATGCAGACACAAATGGAACATCTCATATTTGACTCATATAGTCAGTAAAAGCCCTTTTATTAAGATTTACTAGTTTATTTTATGGTTTCTCATTTTTACATAACCCATCAGTCCATTACCGATTAGTCAAGTACAATGTTCTTCAGGCACAATTTCGTACTGTTATAGAAAACCTGAAATTCCTGAAACTTTTGACCCTGTTACACAATAGTCAGCACAGTGACACCTGGTAACATGTTCGATAACTGGACTTGAACAGCGAAATGATCTCTTTCATCATGCCACATCAGAAAACAATCAAAACATTTTACTTCATGTATTGTATGCTTTGTTGGATACCCTGCAGTTTGTGCAGGTTAAGTATACTAATCCTAATGATCTGCCCCTCCCTCCGTCTTTCCTCAGGCGTGGATATCGAAGGAGCCAGGAAGGAGGAGGAGCGGATCATGCTAAGGGATGCGCGACAGTGGCTTAACAGTGGCCAGATCAACGACGTCCGGCACACCAAGTCTGGGGGCACCGCACTGCACGTCGCTGCGGCCAAGGGATACACTGAGGTTTTAAAGTAAGTGCAGTTAACATTTTGCCATCCACAAAGGGTTCAGAAGACACCTGTGATAATATTTGTCTTTTATTCTTTTGCCAATAAGTGAGCTTAAGCTGGAAGCAAATGAAAATGCAGGTTATTGCTATACTTGGCCTACCCCACATTTCACCTTTCAACTCTTTCGGTATAGAGACAGTATGTAACCTGTTAATCTATGTCTATTACGGTAGATTATCATGAGCCGTTGAACTGCTCAGAATGCGTGGCAGTGTCTGTGTTTACAGTGCTTTCGGTCTTTGGATGTCAGAGTTGAATGACTTTGACAACTGCTCCATCTGCCGCCTCTCCAAAACAAGAGGATTGTAACCGACTGTTTGCCGAGTCTTGGAAAACTTCACATCTAATGCGTATTTTTATGCGTGACGCTGTTTTATTGGCATGCACGATGCACCTTCTAGACAGTGAAAAATTGAGCCTATTGGTCTACATAATATCCCAGGCCTTTGGCAAATGAGGCCAAGCTTAGATTGCGGCATCAAAATCCAAGAAACCCAGATTTGTCTAATCTCATCATGCTATTTCTGTCACTCTTACCGTTTGCAGGCTTTTAATCCAAGCAGGGTATGATGTAAATATTAAAGACTACGATGGCTGGACTCCGCTCCACGCTGCTGCACACTGGGGCAAAGAAGAGGCCTGCCGGATACTAGTAGATCATTTGTGTGATATGGACGTCGTCAATAAAGTGGTATGGTTTTTATGCATTTATCTAGGCCTCTACAAATGTGTCCCAAGTTTTACTGATTCCTGATCGGTGTTGTATTTCGTTTCTCAGGGTCAGACGGCATTTGACGTAGCTGATGAAGATATTTTGGGATATTTAGAAGAGCTGCAAAAGAAACAGAATCTGGTAAATTCTCACTTCTGGCTCCACATCTTCATAATTTGCCTTTTTTCTATTTACTTTGACACGCTTTGTGTTTGTTTCAGCTTCTTAGCGAAAAGAAGGATGTTAAGAAGTCTCCTTTAATAGAAACTACGACTACTGGGGACAATAATCAATCTGTGAAACCACTGAAGAGGTAAATGGCTCCTGCTTGTTAGAGAGAAGTCATCAATGTGGGATTGATATACTGTTTAGCCAATGTCTTGACCTTATCGTAAATGTCCAAGGCACGCACACACACAAAGAAAATGGATGGGGTTATGTTTGCCTTGAGAGCTGCTTTTACAGTATCCAACCGAATGGTTCTCTTTGGTTAACCATTCCATTCCGTGACGTAGTTAAATTTTTTCATGATGATGCTGATAATGGAGCTCTCTGGAATGCAATACAAATGCGTCAACCAGTCTTAGAATCTTCGAATCTATGGTCTTAGAATCTTTTTAGGCAATATAGTGGAAAAGCTGCAAAAATGTCAACAGCGTGTGAGTTTTTCAATGAGAAAAGATGGACATCAGATTTGATGATTGTAAATACTTTTGGGAAAAGCAAGATTTAGATGTTTTCTTGCAGGTATTTAAAATAAAATATATTTTTATTTGTATTGTTTTCTGTATCTGCTATCTACCTCCGAATACAGTTGGTTTTGGTTTTGTTCTCGCGCTCTAATTTGCGCTCTGATTTGAATAACCAATTAGAGCCTTCTGTTTCTACATGCTGAATTGGGCCAAGTCGCTCCGACATTAACCTGACGAGAGGCAACGTGTGGAACACACCAAACAAACTAGACTGGCAGATGTTCACCAGCAGCCTGACGCTGCCCAATGGCCCACCATCAGCTTGGTGTGTCCCGGCCTTTAATCAAATCAAACTTGCCAACTGTGAACACTCATAAATGATGCTTGAACTGCAAAGAGGATGTATAATTTGCAACAATTATTGTTGCTTTCATTGCAGCACAAGACAAAGCTGATTGTGCTTTCTTAAGCGATTGTATATGTTTCGACCTAGTAAATGAAGTGTTTGAAAACAGCCTAAACCTGATTAAAAAAAAAAAAAAAAAAACATGTTGATCTCTGATGCATGTGTTGTTGGAAAGCTTTTGTGCTATACTGACTGTACAATTCAGTACAGACAAGAGTTTGAAGTGAATGTTGCTCACCTGTTGAGTTCATCTGTGCTTTAGCAAAGAAACACTTCTACTGGAGCCTGAGAAGACTGCGCCACGAATCGAGACTCTGGAGCCAGAGAAGGTGGATGAAGAGGAGGGAGAGGGCAAGAAGGACGAGTCTAGCTGCTCTAGTGAGGAAGAGGAGGAAGAAGACTCAGAGTCTGAGAACGAAGCAGGTACCTGAAACATTGACCATCACTTGTACATTTGTAGTAAATTTGTACAAATCTGCGGTACATTAACTTACATTTCTGTCTTTGTTTTTTTTTCTCAGATAAGACCAAGTCTTCTGTTCCGTCAAGCGTTTCTAACAGTACACCTACAACTGCACCTTCTAGCATCACAGTCACATCACCTACTACCCCAAGCAACCAGGTGACCACCCCAACCTCACCTACCAAAAAGGTACATTGCCTCTGCTAGTCCACTGTTCCCTCAACCCTTTGTCTGTGTACCTTTCTACGTGTTCACAGCTAGACTTCTCCTTGGAAATATCATTCATTCTCTTTATGTAGCATGTATTTGCGCATGTGTCAATATGTAAAAACGTTGCACCTGCAGAACGTTGCACTTTTCAGAATGAATGCTATTGGCGTATGAAGTGAACATAAAACAGCAGAGAGTGGAAGATACATTATTACGCAGTTAAGAAATTGTTAAACTCTTAAGAAGTAAGGCACTAGTGTGCATTGAGAGAAAATGTCCTCCACAGCTCTTCACCTCGTGCACACTGCCCTCTAATGGACAGTCAGTGCATTACAACGATGATAGGATTTCATATAGCAACTTCTCTTAATGGTTGCTTTGATTTTCTGAAAACATCTTTTTTTAAGTCGTTTAGATTTAGTTGTTTAAAACATGTTTTAATTTTATTTTAAATATATATTTTTTCCAAGGAGATGTTGCAATGTAGAGCTTTTCCAGTAGGGTAGCATGATGCTAGCAACGAGAGAGCCAAACTATGTTGTAATTGACTGTATTACTACATAACCTACCCGCAAACAAACTTTCTTTTTGTTCATGAGATTTAAAAAGGCATTTTAACACCATCACAAGCTGATGTTAATATATATATATATATATATATATATAAATAAATAAATATAAATGAGATGTGATGGCTTACTTTATATATTCAAACCTAAATATTTAAAACTATTAATATTGTATGATAATCGGTTGATTTTAGAAACAAATAATTAATGTGGCTGCAATTGCTATGTAACACTAAGATACATTTTCGATCCATAAATGTGAAATATTATTTTGCATTCACTGTTATTAGTCAAACATGATAGTCTCTTAACTTTTTACTCAATATTAATGTTTATTTAAAAAAAATATCCTTTTTAAATGAACCAACTCAGGTTTGTCAGCTAAATGCCAAAATCAACCCCAAAACCCAAAACAACAAATGCTTTTGACTTGCCTTTGATTTATTTCATCTTATTTTTCACTTGTGCATCATGAAGTATCTGTTTCCTTTGCTGCTGCTGCTTGATTTATTTATTTCATTCAGGGCTTTCTTTCTTTCTCTCTCTTTCTTTTCCACTTTCTTTCGTTTTCTTACTTTTTTTTTTTTCCCCCCTATCTCTTCACCATCATCTGTTTCTCTCCCTCTCTGACCTCCTCATTGCTGTTGTCTTGGATGGCTTTAGTCTGATAACTTTACTGGGGGGGGAGCCAGGCTGTCCTGCATTGTGGCGTCAAGGCTTGCGCAAAACTGGCATTTCACTTGTGCCCAAAAAAGCGATGGTGAGGCCTCGGTGTGTTCAGCATTGTGATTCCTGCAAACCCTGCTGTATGTTCCCCACACGACCATCCCTAACCAATCAGATCACTCCGTCTAATTT
This sequence comes from Danio jaintianensis, assembly GCA_903798115.1. Lineage (NCBI taxonomy): Eukaryota > Metazoa > Chordata > Actinopteri > Cypriniformes > Danionidae > Danio > Danio jaintianensis. The sequence continues at coordinate 1,457,040 of CAIGQV010019029.1, forward strand.
CCTCTTCCTGTCACTGGCTCACTGCATGTCGTGGGTGGTGTTTTCTGTTGGAGATCTGTTCTGTTGAGATATGTGTGGTAGTTTTATATTTGAGTGTGGTGGACTAAATGTTACAGGATTATATATCTGATGTGTTGTCCCACATGAAAAATACTGTAGTCATTTATAGTAAATAACATGGAGTTTTCGAACGATACTATAGTAAAGATGTATGATTACTATAGGTAATATAGTAAATATGAAATAATCTGCTGATGTAATTCCATAGTTGCTGTGGTAATTCAACCACTACAGAAATATAAACTGCTTTCTACAATACACCACAGTTTACTGTAGTAAAATCTAAAGGAAACTACAGTATTTGTTATGATTTATCAGTTCACAAGTTAATGCTACAGTATGATGTAGCATTAATTTGCAGTAATGAATACTATAATATATACAGTATAATACACTTTACTATAACATGGTTCAAAAACACTACAGTATTTACTATAGTATTTGCTCATGTGGTGTGTTTAGGATAAGTGGGTTTGATAAGAGTGGATTTATTCATCGATTATAAACCCAAACAGGTCACCAGGATGATGATGATGATGTTGAGGTGGTGAAAACTAACATCTTGATTGAGACTGGGCATGTTTTGGTTTGGCGTTTGTGGTTTTATTAATATAATGTTATCTAAAGGACTAGTTTTTGTTAAGTAAAGGATTTTTATTCAAATTTGCATTTATAGCAATCGTATTCTTAAAACATCTGTATATATTTTAATTATATAGTTTTTAATTGATAATTTTGTATGCAGTAGAGCACAAGGGCTGGGTATTTGTTTAAAATAATATATATTTTGTGTGTGAGCACGTGCTGGTTTTATATTTTATTACACTGTCTAAATAATTATTTTATGTATTATGTAGTTATTTCTTTAATTATTAAGTATGCAGATATACTCCATATATATGCATATTTATAAAAAAAATAAATCTCCTTATTAATAAATCTCCTTAAAAATAAATATCCTTATAAAAAATAAGTGGTTATAGCATATTTTATTTGATTTTATTCCTCTGTTTGAATTTTAAGTGAATTAATAATAGCTTAATAGCGAATATATATTTTTGTCTATCTGTCTCATGTCTGTCTTATGCCTGTCTGTCTGTCTGTCTCTATCTCATATCTATCTATCTATTTGTCTGTCTGTCTTTCTGTCTGTTTATCTCATATCTGTCTGTCTATCCATCTATCTATCTATGCTCTTTTTAGTGCCTGTTACATTTCTTGTAAGTCAAGCTTTATTTAATGGATTATTATAATTAGTTTAGACCATCTTGGAGCATATGCACATACAAATATTGAAATATGTTCAAAACCGTTAAGAACTTCAAAGGTTGCCCAGCCCTGCAGTCCACTTTTTCCATTTTTATTCCCTGCTTAAACCTCTCAAAACCCCTGATCTCATGGGCACACATGAGCACTCCTTAATGTGGATTTACAGTGTGTGCTTTCTGTGGTCTAGTCATATGATCAGAACTCTACAAATTCGCAATGTTGACATTCCCTCTTTTGGACACTACATAGGTGGAATGAGCTAAGTTTAGAGTCTGTGTTCCTCAGGTGAGCACACCTGCTGGGAAGCTGTCTCCTAAAGAGGAGGAGAGGAAGGATGAGTCTCCTGCATCGTGGCGTTTGGGTCTGCGCAAAACCGGCAGTTACGGAGCTCTGGCAGAAATCAGCACAACCAAAGAGGCACAGAAGGAGAAAGACACGGCCGGGGTGATGCGCTCTGCCTCTTCCCCTCGCCTCTCATCCTCACTGGACAACAAGGACAAGGAAAAGGTCTCATGCGCTTTACTGAAAAGTGTAATAGTGAAAATAGTGAAACTATTACAATAAATATTCACCTACCACTTACCTCTCACCCTCATGTTCTTTCAAACACATAATATATTTTCCAGTCTTCTTTCAGTTTCCTTTATTTTGTCATTCAAAACATCTCAGTAGATGTAATGCAGAACGAAATTGCATTACATCGACACCCAGCAAGAACATAAAGCATCAGAAAACACTATAAATAGCGTAATATAATAAATAAGCTGTAGTAATTTCATAAATATATAAAACAGTTTAAAATAACAAAAAGGAATTCATAAATACTTAAATACATTCATTGCACAGTTTGTTATAATAGTTATGATTATTTTGAACTTTGTAATACAAAATAAGTTATTTCTAATCAATTAAATTGAAAGTATATTCACTCAAATTGATCAAATTAATATATTGTCTATTTAAATGTTTTAAGTTTAAAGCTACATATTTATTTTAAGAGAAAGCACAATTGTATTAAAACTACTTTAAAGCTTTTTTTAAATTCTGTGCTTTTAATGTGTAAAATATAAATAGTAATAATAAAAATGTGTAGAAGCAAAATAATTGGTTACTTTATTTAACTACTGAGTAATATAAATTAATTACACATAGTTACTATATGGTTAGGATTGGAATGTGAGTTTTAGCATGTAATTATGCATAATTAATTGTAATTACTGTAGTAAGTACATGGAACATGTGACAAGGGCAACTTAAGTGTTAACCAAATAATTTTTTTTTCGATTTATATTCTGCTAGATTTATTTAATTGCTTATTGTTTTGATCTCTTTATGAACATTTTGAAGATTGGAGCTGTTTGTCATCTGATACGACCTTGGTTTATTTACAACAGGAGAAGGAGAAAACACGCCTGGCGTATGTTGCACCAACCATCCCGAGGAGACACGTTAGCACCTCAGACATCGATGAGAAGGAAAACAGGTAAAGAGCGATTTGTGTTGTTGAGAGCACCTCCTGCTGCTCACTGTGGTGTGTTGCAATGTGAGGAGAATTACACTACACACATTTAGATTACAGGAGAGGAATATCACTGAAACTGCTTGCTTAGTGTACAGTATACTGTCAAATACTTATGTTTTTCCGTTTGTGTAATGTTAAAGGATAGGTTCATCCTAAATTAAAAACATTTACTCATCATTTACTCACACCCATGTGGTTCTAAACTATTATGAATTTCTTTCTTTTGTTAAACATGAAATAAGATATTCTGAAAAGTTTTGGGGAAAAACACTAATATAAACTGCAGTTTTTTTTTCCCCCAACATTCTTCAGAGTAGCTTTTTTTGTGTTATACAGAAGAAAGAAACTCAGACAGTTTTGGAACAAGTTGAGCATGAGTAAATAATGACAGAATGTTCATTTTTTGGTGAATTATCACTTTAAGTTTGATAATGTAATACATTTTTATTTATTTATTTATTTATTTATTTGACATGGACATCACCTAGAAATCGACCTAGAAAAAAGCAACTTTTCATTTTCTGTCGGTCTTAGTACATGATGAAATTACAGAAGAGTCAAGCTTTAAATAGGTAAATTATCTTCTTTTTTTGGAGCAAGATGCAAATGGTCTAATCCAATTCAATAGTCTATGCTAAGCTAAGCTAAAAGTGCTCTGAAAAGTGGCTGAATGGATTAAAAAATGGTTAAACTCAACTGTTTAACTCTAGGGAAGTTTAAAAATTTGTGTTCCTTCAAGAAGGGTGTTAAAAACAAACAAGGGTGCTAATATTTTAGACCATGACTGTATTGGAGGTACTATATGTAGCTTGTGTTTGTCAGGGATTCGGCTGCTAGTCTGGTACGTAGCGGCTCGTACACAAGGAGACGCTGGGAAGAAGACCTGAAGAACAGCGATGGAACGTCCTCAACAAACAGAACCTCCAGCTATCAGCGCAGGTTAGCTTTTTACTCAATGTTGGTTTTATTGGTGTGTCAGTCAATGCTTCTGCTGCTGCTTTCTCAGATGCTTCTAGCATTTTTTACTGACAAACTTTTAGCACCTGCTGTCAGCTTGCGTTTGTGTATGTTTGTGATTCTTAAACATCGTAATATAACTATCTCATAAGTAATGTAAGGGTTGATATTTAACTAATCAAACTCTAACTCAAGTAGACCTGTAGATATGTATTTGTCTCTACTCACTGTCATCATACAGTCTTTTGAGCATGATAATCATTTTCCTAACATGCATGTACCTGTCTAAAACTTTTTAAATGCTAAATCATTCCCTAATTGGTAAACATATATTCTTAGTATATACACTTGTATGTGGTATGTGCGGAAAAAAATATATTGTGATATTTTATTATTAAGCATTCAAATATTAAGAAGATCATTACCTTTTTGAAATTTGGGCTCATTAATTTTATAAAAGAAAAGAAAAAGAAAAAAAACCTAAAAATATATTTTTTAATAGTAACTTATATATATAAATAAATTGGTCAAAGATCTAAAAGAAATACTGCAAGTTCTCATAAATGTATTAACTGATTATGACTCAATTGTATTTAAGGATTTCAGAATAAATATGTGATGCTGAAAACTGGAATAATGGCTTCTTAAACATTCAGCTACACTGGAATAAAATGTAAATATATATTGAAAAAAGAAAACAATGTTATTTCAGAATAAAAGTATTTATCAACCATATTAAGACATCTTACTGACCCCAAATTTAATTATGCCATAATATAAAGCGAAATGAGACAGTATTGTAATTAAAATTTCTTAAAATATTGCATTAAATGTATATTTAATATATATTTTTAATTTATATTTATTGCATTGTAATACTTCTACCCCAATGAGGAATGTTTTGTTCTATTAAGAATTTTGAGAAAGCCTTTAACCAGTTAATTCAAACAATACAATAAAATAAAAAATAACAAAAGTTCAATAATTACTTGCAAAATTTGATGAGCATACATAAAAATAATCACAATTTTCTCAAATGACTAGTTTAAAAATTCGGTAAAAAAAGATTAAAAAAGCACTCATTACCATCAGAATGAGCCATAAGCTTTTGTGCCATTATGAAACTCTGAATGTGCATGACTGCACTTGTGCCGCCTGGTTTGGTTTCAGACTCTAATAACAAAAGAAGCATGCTGAAGTGCTAGACCTTTATTACATAAAGCCTGTTAATGCTTTCTAGATAACAACCAGCTTTTCACTTTTAGCTCCATATATGATGTTATTAGATGCTATTTGACTATTCATATCACAGTCTATGTCTCCATAAGAAACCAAGCCCCACACAAGCGAGTCTGTGCTTCAGACACCATGTAATGTTTTGTCTCTGTGTGTTCATGTTTTAATGTGTGTTTGTTTGTTGGCTCCCTGCTAACTCACCTCTTTCACCCTGCCACATCCACACGGCAGTACGTCACACACGCTAGCGTTAGGCCGCACGTCTAGCTCTCGCGACCTGCCCGCCAAATCCTCCTCTGCCTCCAGCCTGGAGCCTAACAACTCTAAAGCCTGGCAGCCTTCGTCCTACTACCAGTCTTACAGCATTCACCGCAGGTACCAGCCCGAGCACACGCCACCTCCTTCGTCTGTCTCTGTTTTCCCCCACAGCCGCCATTTTTACTGTCTGTAAGCTGTATATTTTACACTGGACATTGTAATGGATTGATTTTAGTGCTGGGCAATAATTCTAGGGCCAATGTTTTATTTGAAATTTCTATAAAAATTCACAGTGTTATATAAACCAGTTTTGACCTGATGGCAATTATTTAGTTGAGCACATTTGAATATGTTAGTATATATATTATGTAAAAATATTGATATATAATATACTGTATATCTATTTCTATAAGTTTCTAATCTCTTCAGTTAAAATAGAAAGAAAAAAAAAAACATAAAAAAATAGATGTATTGCCCAGCCCTATTATTATAATTTTTTTTATTGTGATTTATAGGTGTTGCTGTTTCTTTTCTATATAGGTTTTTTTCTTGTATTTTTTTTAGGAATCGATTTCAGTTTATTGTGTTTTTGTTGTTGCTGTTTCTTTTTTTTGTGTTTGTTTATAGTTTTTCTCATTCTTCATTTGTTGTGTTATGTATTTATTGTGCTGGCACAATATATCGTGCTGTTTTGTTTTCTTTTTCTTTTATTTTGGTATGTTTTTTTTGTTATTGATACTTTGTTGTTGGTTTTTTGTTTAATTTTTTGTTTACATTTTTATTAGGTTGAATATATTTGTTTATTTTTGAATGTTTTATTTTAGTTTTTTTTAGTTTTATTATTATTATTTTTTTTTATTAGTTTGGCTCTGTTTTTGCTTTGTTCTTGGTTTAATTTTTACTTTTTGTATTGTTTTGTGTTTTTTGCCTGGTGTTTTTGTAGTTTGTTTGTTTTTCTTTTGTTTTATTATTATGTATTAGTTAAGAGCGTGGGAACTCTCTTATTGTTCTTTTAAAATGCATCCCCCCCCCCCCCTCTCTCTCTCTCTCTCTCTCTCTCTCTCTCTCTCTCTCTCTCTCTCTCTCTCTCTCTCTCTCTCTCTCTCTATTAACCCTGCTTATTCCCATCATTATTATCTGGGTTTCTCCTTAGTGGCTCATTTGGAAGAAGACATGAGGATGCTTTAAGTTCCACTTCCTCTTCCACAACGACGACCTCCACCTCCTCTGTTACCTCACCCACAGGACACCGCAGCCTGCTGTCCCGGTACAAACAAACTCCTCTATAACTCAACATCAACAGTAAGCACTCAAAGTCTGGTGTGTTAATGAAATGTGTGGATGTGTAACAGGTATTGGGCAGAGGAGAGCGCAGAGAAGGAGAAGGAGAAAGAGTCGGCCACCGTTATCCCTACAATCAACACTGCAGGCACCACCACTACCACATCCACCACTGGAACCATCCTGGGCTCTGACGGGCGAGAGAGACGCAGGTACACACCACACATGATCACGGATGCTTTCACAGCTGATGCTTTCTGTTAGGGATGCTCTGATCGACTGGAAATCACTGTATTTGATCCATCACTTTTTGTTCATATGTTGCCCCTAATATTTATTTATTTATATTACATTAATTTAGTTTGTATGTAGTTTGTATGTTGTGTGTTTGTCTTTGTTGTTTGTTTGTTAGTTTTCATTTTAATTTTATAATTTTATAAATAATTAGTTTTGTTATTTTTTGTTAGCTTTTTTGATATTTGTTTGTTTGTTTTGTATATTCTGTGGTGTTTTTTTGGTATATGTTTTATATATACTTTTTATTTTTATTTTTGGGTTTGTTTTCTTTTTGTTTTTGGTTGTTTAGTAGTGCTTTGTATATTTATTTTAATCTTTTTTTTGGTATTTTTAGTTGTTTTTTGGTATATATTTTATATTTACTTTTTTATTTTATTTTTTGGTTTGTTTCCATTTTGTGTTTGGTTGTTTAGTAGTGCTTTGTTTATTTGTTTTAATTTATGTTTTGTTATTTTTAGTTAGCTTTTATTGGTATTTGTTAGTTTGTTTAGTCTATTCTGTGTTTTTTTTTTTTGGTATATATTTACTTTTTAATTTAATTTATTTATTTTGTTTTTGTTTTTGGTTGTTTAGTAGTGCTTTGTTTTGGTTTGCTTTTTTGTTTTGATTATTTGTTCCTCATTCAGTGTTTTTCAAACGAATAGAAAGAAAACATCCAAAATACTCATTTAGATGTTTCTTTTATTGCACTTTATCCATTTATATCTTTTAATTTCTAATCACAATACATATTTAAATGCTCTTTTCTCAAAGTTTTTTTTTCTTCCTATGCTAAGCCTTATTTTTAACATATTTTTTTTACATTTCTGTTGTAAAGTGAATATTTGTTGTACTTTACATACAGGTATTTGATTCTTAATTAAAATAATAATAAACAACATGAAATTCCATAACAACCTAGGCAACAGCTGTGTAATCTGAACATCATTTTAGGAAAACCATGATAGCCAACAGAAAGCTTGCAAAGTACTTTTATGATTTATACCAAGATCTGCTGATCGTTAAACAACACATTGTTCTGTAGTTTCTAATAAAGTGAAAACTTTCTTACACATTCTTCCAAAGCCGATTTTTATGAAAGTTGCTTGAACGTAAGCATGTGTTGTTTCAGCTTTATTTAACCTGCAGGGCTGTGTGTGTGTGTGTGTGTGTGTGTGTGTGTGTGTTGTGTCTGTAGATCGTACCTCACTCCAGTGCGAGATGAAGAGTCTGAGTCTCAGAGGAAAGCCAGATCCAGACAGGCACGACAGTCCAGGAGATCCACACAGGCAAGTCTAGACGCTCATCTCATAATAGACACCAGCACAGCACAGTTTACAAACTATTGGTTGCAAGATTTTATTGGGTCTAGTTTCACCTTTTAATTGCTGATGGGTTTATTATAAACCAGGGGTTTGCGATGTGGTGGGGAACTATTGGACAAATCAGTGTTTATGATAGAGGGGAGATTTAAAGACTGAAGGCTTTAAAGAAAAATCACTAACTAAATGTAATAATTACCATTTTTTTAAACACCATAAATGTTGCATTATACATGATATACTTGTGTGTTACGTTATGGTGATATATTTTTTTGGATAATCTAGGTAGTTATTTGTTTTAAAGATGAATCACCTTCATCTTTATTGTTCTTTTTAATTTTATTTTGATAAGTGTAATTATATTATTATTATATTATCATTATTATTATTATTAATACAGAATGATATTTCCAGAATCAGTGCAATATCAGCTTTTTATCATGTGATTGTGTTTAATTAAAATAGAACGTGTCCTAAATATTATTTGAAGAGTTTTTGTAGAGCTGAAATGCTGTTCTGTGATGGTCTCTTTGTGCTTTTGTGTATAATTGTAATAATAATATGTTGTATTTCAGAATTGATTTTAAAGTGCTGGTATTTAAATCCCTTCATAATCTACCCCCAACCTATCTCTCAGAGCCATTGCGTTTTTACACTCCCTTAAGATCTCTTAGATCAAGTGATCAAAACCTTCTTTTAGTTCCTCAGTCCAGACTGAAACATAGAGGGGACAAAGCTTTCTCTGTGGCGGGTCCTCGGTTATGGAACACTTTACCCCTTGAGATTAGAATGGCTCCATCACTATCTATTTTTAAATCACTCCTAAAAATGTACCCATTTAGCTTGGCGTTTTAGTATTATTTTTATAGTCTTTTCTACTGCTTCATTTTTAAATTTATTCAGTCATTTCTCTTTTCTTCTTTTTATATTTTTAAATTCTGTCTTTTTTTTTTTACTTTGACTTATGTACAGCACTTTGGTCAGTCTTGTGACTGTTTTCAAATGTGCTCTATAAATAAATGAACTTGAACTTGAACTATTTGAAATAAAATTGAATTGATAGAGTAATACATATAAAATATTTGTTATATATAAAAAAAAGTTTTATTTAAAATATTAGTACATGTTATTTAAATATTAAACTGTTTTAAAATATATTTATTTATGTATTTAAAACTTTTTTTTCATACACTTTTCAATTCTGTAATAAAAATGTATATTTATTTTATGAAGTATTATTAAAATGTTATAACATTAAGCCTTTTTTTTTTTTTTTTACTGTTACACTAATCATGGGGCTATAAAACTCGTCTTATTTTAACAGAACAACATTACACTAACCCTTTAAACTTGTCTGTTTTTTAGGGTGTGACCTTGACAGACCTCCAGGAGGCCGAGAAGACCATCGGTCGCAGTCGCCCCACACTGCCTCGAGAAGAAGAAAAAGAGGAGAAGGAGAAACAGGACAAGGAGAAACAGGAGGAGAAGAAAGAGACCGAGACCAAGGAGGACGACTACAGGTCACGCTATCGTAGCTTTGAAGAGGTCAGAGAAACTCCCAGTCACACTTTTGTGTGACTACTACCGGCTGCTGTGTTTTAATTTACTGCTTGCTCTTTTTTCTGAGGAGCTTCCATTCAAAAGAACTGAAACAAATCATAAAACAGATAATCCGTATACATCAGTGACCTTACTCTTGGTATTTCAAAGTAACTATGTTAATATCATAACCATATCTGTGCCTAAATTTCTTTTTGAGTTTACAGTATTTTGTTCCTCTGGATCTATTTTCTCTTTGTTTTTCTTGTACAGTACAATAATCAGAATATGTTAATAATATTGGGGGCTGCACGGTGGCGCAGTGGGTAGCACGTTCGCAGCAAGAAGGTCGCTGGTTCGAGCCTCGGCTGGGTCAGTTGACGTTTCTGTGTGGAGTTTGCATGTTCTCCCCATGTTCATGTGGGTTTCCTCCGGGTGCTCCGGTTTCCCCCACAAGTCCAAAGACATGTGGTATAGGTGAATTGGGTAGGCTAAAATTGTCCATAGTGTATCTGTGTGTATGAGTGTGTATGGATGTTTCCCAGTGATGGGTTGCAGCTGGAAGGGCATCCGCTGCGTAAAACATATGCTGGATAAGTTGGCGGTTCATTCCACTGTGGCGACCCCAGGTTAATAAAGGGACTAAGCCGAAAAGAAAATGAATGAATGTTAATAATATTGCTCTGTGAGTACTTTTCAAATTGTTGGGATTATTCAAGGTTTGCTGAATAAAATATTAAGTTTAATAAGTTGCCTTTTAATATATGATGGATGAACTGAGGAGAATAAGGACACTTCATTGTACATTGTTTAAAGAAAACTTCAATAATTGTTTTACAGTTTAGCTAGTAAAATAATCCAAGTTTCTCATTTTGTTTTTTGTCCTCCAGAAGTATCGCACCTCGTTGACCTCCAGCACCTCCACCATCCCATCCTCCTCGTCCAGCAGCTCGTCTTCTCTGTACAGCACCTCGTCTCTGAACCGACCCAACAGCCTGACGGGGCTCACTTCAACATACAGCCGCTCTGCACGTGACATAGACAGAGGTACAGCTCACCGTCCTGACTCATGATAATGTTAACAAATATCAACTGGCTAGTTAATTTGAACATTTAAGGCAAGTCACTGTAGCTGAATGGGGTAGAAATAATTATCTGCTTTTCATTTATTTATTAAGCAGACCCATTTATCCAAAGCGACTTACAAATGAGGATAAAAGAAGCACTTCAAATCACCAGAGAGCAGCAATATGTATATGCTGTAGGGTTGTCACGATACTGGAATTCGATACCAATCGTTACTGAAATTTTAAAAACGTCAATTTCCCGCTGACATTTGAACGCTACTGAGCACGTTCTTAAACAGCGCTGATTTGCCGTTGTGTTCGCGTGCTCAACAGAAACGACTGTGATTGGCCGTGACGCTCTTCAATTCACCCAACTCACCACTGTTTACTGAGTGTAACCACAGATACAGGGACACTGGAGGGTTTTAAAGCCGCAATTCATCAGCGGATCGCTCGTATGTCAGCTTATAGACAAACCAGCTGATCGACGTGACTTTGAAACACTCCAGTGTGCCTACATCTGTGGTTACACTCAGTAAACTGTGGTGAGTTTGGTGAAACGATGACCTTTACGGCCATTCTGTGTCACCTTCACAGTCATTTCTGTTGAGTGCTCAGTAGCTCTCAAATGTCAGTGGGAAATAGACGTTTTTAAAATTTTTGTATCGATTGGTACCGAATTCTAGTATCGTGCAACCCTAATATGCCATGACAAGTCTAAGTTAGTTTAGCATTTTTTTTTATACATGCACGCTCACACACGTACACACATGCACACACGCAAAAATGCTAATTAAACTTATGTTCAAAACTGGAATATAGCATAAAGCACTGTTTCCATCCAAAGAGTCAGAGAACAAAATTGTCACTTCTTGTGACATATTTTCTAAATGTATGTGCATTTTGGCATCTCCTTGGCGATCATTTCTGTGCGATATTCCAAAAATTGAATAACATTTTTCAAAAAAGTGTGTCTAAGCACTAGCCTTTAAAAATCTGTTATAATTGCAATATAAATTGATAAATTGCAACAAAAAAGATAGTCAATTTTGTATGTTTTTTTCCGTTAGACTTAAAAAATGTAAAAAAATTTTTTAAAGTTGACAGGTGAATAATTTTTTTTTTTTTCTATTGTGTCTTACTTGAAAGATAATATATATATATATATA